>MU182009.1:347619-386514 GCA_016904865.1 Pissodes strobi | reverse complement strand
TTCATTCTGTGAAAATTTCAGCTTGTAACCCCGAGGTGCCCACAGAAGTCAAGATAAGTTATAAGTAGCACTCTACTATATAGCAAAAATAAAATTATTGCATGAAAAGTGTATTTTTTGCTATATGTTTTAATTACTAAAATAAATGTCCTAGGACCATTGTATCGTTAAAGACCATTAATAATTTTTCAGATAAAAAGTTATTTTCTTTATTTTTTAAAAACAAGAACAAATCTGTCTTTGACTCTATTTCCATTATTGATTTACTGACCAGAGCCCAATAAGTTGGGAAATATATATGTCCACATTTGTTCTTTAAGTGCATGAGAACGTTATTTAATTCTATGTCATGTTACAATAGTTATTTATGATATAAGTATTAAAAATTTATCTTTAAGGCACGCATGTGGAAATTACTTGATTGAGTGCCTTAAAAATGCTTTTAACACAAATATCATAAAATATTTCTTCTACACAAAATTAATTATTAAATGTTTAGAATCTCTTGTAGTTTCTAATAGCATCGTATATTTATATTAAATTGTCGAAGTTCACATTTGTCAATAAAAACTAACAACCATAATAATTGTTGGCTGATTTGTTTACAGAAAAATAAAAAAATTTAAAAGACCTGTTAGTTTTATTTAAACGCTAGCGCTGGCTGTTGTGATTTGCCAAAAATGCAAGAAATATAAGAAATCGATCCACTTAAGGACATAGAAGAAGCTGCTAACAGAACTACCTTGGATTTACTGCCAGGAAAATCAAGGATTCCATATGAGATTGCTCATAATAAATTTATAAAATGGAGTGAAAACAAAGGCGTTCCTGGAAAGTATTCCGAAAACATATTCCTGGTCTATTTTCAGGAAAAGGCAAAGGTAAGGAAGTCATCTTCTCTTTGGTCCCATTATTCAATGATTAAAGCCGTGCTACGTGTAAATAATGACGCAGATATCAGCAAACATTTTAAACTGATTGCCTAGTTGAAGCGTCAAGGAGAGGGTTACTAGGCCAAAACATCAAAAATTTTTACTAGAGACTAATTTAAACAGTTTCTGAAGTGCGCACCGGACGATGATTACCTTCTGATGAAAGTAGCTACGATTGTAGGAGTGTTTGGTGCCTGCCGCAGGGAGGAGCTTTGTCAATTGACTCTTGGCAACGTGGAAGATATGGAAACTTCATTAGTTATTAAAATATTAAATATCAATACTAGGGTACCACGAAATTTCACTATCGTTGAAAAAATTTTATTTGGATTTTTATCGAAAATATACTGATCTTCGTCGAAAATTTTCTGCTGCTATAGCAAAATTTCTGCAACTTCCAAATTCAACACTCTATATGGGACGTTGCTTTCGCCTTTCCTCTACGAGCTTACTTGCCGATGCTGGAGCAAATTGGACGACAATTAAGCGGCATGGGGGACGGAAATCCTCAACCGTTGCAGAAGGGTACATCGTGGATTCCTTGGAAAATAAAAATTCTATTGCTCGAGAATTGCTTATAGTACAAACTACATCAGCCGATGATGCTTCAGCATCAACTGGACAAGCTGTTGTTTCTGTTAAATCCTCTTCAACCACGAAGAACAGCAGAACTGAGGAAGGAATTCATTTTTCAAGTTGTTCCAATTGTACTATTAATATAAGTGTAAATAAATAAAATAGAAATGCTTTTTGACGTTTTTTTTTTGAAAAAATTTACATTTTACTTTTAACACTAGTGCCTTATATTAGGTATTTTAAGGTAGTAGTGCATTAAAGTAACATTTTTAAGGCTGGTAGACAGTGTTAAAGGTTCCATTTTTAACATATGTGTAGGAAAAAATATTTAAAGTAATATTTTTGATGACCTATATTTATGTTACTGGACACATGTCGTAGCCAATCGATATGATTTAAATTTTTCTACTTACTTTTCCTACCTACCTGCGAGATATTCTGTATTATGATTGGGTAACTCAAGAAAAACCAAGGCATACATCACCTTTTATTTTATAAGTGAAGCATCATTTCATATATTACCTAATATATTTATATTTTGCTTGGAAATTTGCATTATTCCTCCAGGCTTTATTGCCCCCTTCGAATGATATAAATAACCTAATTGGCTAATTGCTTCAAATATAAAATCTCACCACTTCTAAAATTTGTCTGGTGGTAGTGGATCGGTTAGCAGATAGATCGAGAAATCGCAAGTTTAGGGGAGCACTCTTACATTGCAAAAAGAGTGATGTTTTTGCTTTAGAAATATAGCGTTCAACTGTTGCAAATCAAGTTTACGAGCATGTTCATGCGTTTAATATTTATTACAGCCATCGGTTGTCGAGCCTACCATTTTCGATATTGGAATTTTCTCAGATGGAATAATATTTTTGAACTCGAGAAACAACTTTTGCCTAGAAGAATGTCCTTTCGGAGAAATAAACTTCAAAAGATCACTAAAAATCATCTTGACGAACCAGCTCATCCAGGAGGTGTCAACCACATCTGTTGAATCATCCAGTTGCACTTCAAAATAGACAGTTTTCTAAGTCATTGTTCATTACTTCTACTCGGAGCCTGGAGACCTGACCATAAACTGATTGTGCGAGTGGGTGCAAACGTTACAAAACAATGTGTTTATGTTATTAGAGATACTTGGTGTGATTTTTTCTCAGATCGAGATAAATTACCTTGGCCAGACAGGATACTCAATGTGTAGATATCAAGCTTTATTTTTTGCCCTACTGAAGTTAATTTTATTTGTCAAGAAATTAGTGATTGTTAATGTACTGTAATGAATTTGTAAATATAGGCGATTTAGAGTTTTCTGCTAACATAATCTAAGATACTATATATTGTTCGTTGGAACAACGCTTGTATTGAGTCTAGATTTAACTAATCATAAGTTAATATTAAGATACTGTTCATTTATGAAGTACTCCTTTATTTAAGATAGCTGGAGTAAAATATATATATTTCTATTTTAAAAATTAGGTTTTAACCCAAATTAACCTAAATATTTTCCATATATAGGCATGTTTCATTTTTTAATCATAAGTTAATATTAGGATACTGTTCACACAAATATTCCGTTATTTAGGATAAGCTGGAAAAAAATATATACATATATTTCAATTTAAACAAATAAAAGTTTTTTCTTAATTATGTACATTTTAAATAGAGTTCTCAAAAAGCACTTCCAACATATTTTGATTTTTTCTTTTCGCCGAACTCTCTGGCAACCTCTCCAACTGTCCAACTCTGCACAAACATATTCAAGAAATGCAGTGTTTGCGGTCCTCAAATATCCAAAGCTCTCATCAAATCGTTGAGGTATGGAGTTGGTCATACTTATTATATCAGCAAGGCTTTTGTCTGCCTCTTCCATCACCAGTCTCTTTGGCCAAGAAAAGTATGTTAATTCAATAGTGAAATTTAATTAGATATTTCTTATCATCTCACCAGATGAAGTGCTTGGAGTTGCTTCTGGAGATGTCTCAGCTCCCTTATCTCGTTGGTCCACCATTGACGGCTAAATCCATACAATCCAGCTTTAAACAGAAGATTATACGTACACCCATTCATTGAAATCAGTGATGAAATGATGATCTATGAAAGCCTCACGTAATATACCGGCATTGATCGTCTGTTTACTATTTTAGAATGTCTAATATTTCACCTCGTGCATTGCCCTCCGCTCGCCTCGCTCGTTCTGAGGCGCAACCAAGCAAAACTGACCCAAACTAACCCAACTTTGTATCATGGAAAGCTTCGCCTGTAGTACTTACGGTCCAATGAATTGCTTTCATTGAGTCTGGAGGCGCAGTGGTTAAACGCTGTGATACGATGGCCCGGGTTCGATTTCCGTCAGTGATGGCGAGGCATGTTTTTATATATTTTTTTGAGATTATGTTTATTTCTCTATTTAAATTTAGGTTAGTTTAGAAAGTTTTAAAATTCCAAGTATTGCCAGAGATATCCAAAAAAAACCGAAATATTGAAAAACCGTTTTATTTTTTTCTGAGATTATTTAAAAACGGATTTCAAATTGGATTGCACTTTTACAATGCCACTTTTTTCGCTCCATCCAATGGTGGTATCCAGTTTTGAATCCGACGTTTCGTCTTCAAGGGATCATCATCAACGTCCTTTTTTTAACTACGAAATATATTTTTTATCGTGTTTCGGATGATATTGGCGTTATTAATTAATTAATTAAATTAGTTAATTTTTTTTATTATTTTTTTAATTTTAATTTTTATTTTTTATTTATTTTGTAATTACTTATCTTGCTTTGGCGTAATTTTAAATAGTTTAAGTTACTTTTGAAATCGTAGGTACCTTCTATAAAAAATGTATTTTGTTTTTGTGTTAAGTGGAAAATTAAAACCTTTATTTTTAATTGAAATTTTTTATAGTAAAATTAAATAAACAGGTTCAATTCTTTTTTTACCCCAAAGCAAAACAAATACTTAAAAAAAATAAAAATAAAGATAAAAATAAAACAAAAAGAATTAAATGCAAATTCATATTTATAACGTCAATATCATTTGAAAAACGGTAAAAAAAATAAATTTCGTATTTATAAAAGGAAGTTGATGATGAACCCTGGAAGACGAAACGTCGGATTCCAAACTGGATACCACCATTGGATAGAGCGGAAAAAGTGGCAATGCAAAAGTGCAATACAATTGAAATCCGTTTTTAAATAAGCTCAGGAAAAAAAATACACGATTTTTCAATATTTCGTTTTTTTACGCATATCTCCGGAAATACTTGGAATTTTAAAACTTCCTAAACGGCATATTGTTAGGCACCTAAATGCGCAATTTTGCTTTAAATTGACCGACACTGTATCTCTTACGTTCCCCATACATAGACTCAAATTTGAGCCACCCTGTACAAAAGCTGCAACTTCAGCGATGCAGCGATCAAAACCATACATTAATGCAGAAGTGAACGCTGATTGAAACGTGATGTGATGACACTTCAAATGATGGCAATAAAATTGTCTTGTAATCCAAAAATATCTATTTCTGGTTGTTTAGTTAGATGGTTTTACGGTTCTTACACTTTAAGCCGGTATTGCAATAGGGCCGTTCCCAATAGAAAATTGAAAAATAGAGCACCCTAATTAAGATTGAATATAAACAATAAAGACTCTGCTTGCATATTGTTACAGACTTGTGTGGACAAAAATTTTAACCCCAGCGTGGAGCACGGCACTGACATATTTTATAAACCTTAGCGCCTGTAATATTTTCATACACACCGCATAAAACAACTTTTTCTGCAAGATGTATATATTCTACTTTTTATTGTTTACTGGCGATTTTAACCCGGATATTAACAGTACTCGACACGCTCTACCAATTGCTGTCGAACTTAAGATCAGCCTGATTTTTTCTTAATGCAACTAGAAAACCCAGTCAAGCGTGCAATCCGCAGTATTATTATTATTATTATTATTATTTGAAAACAGCTGTACTCCAGCAGTTCCAAAATACAATTATTATAAAACATATGGCAGAGTTTTTTCGGTGTCTTTGATGTATACACTGCTCGACAAGAGTATAAAACAATTGAGGAAAAAGCGAAATCAGGATATTAGTTTTGATTTATTTATTTAATAATCATAATCAAGATCAGCCGTCTAATCTTCATTATACTTAAAGAAATGATTTAGAAGATTTAACATTTGAAAGTGAAGACAACCAAAATAATATTTTTAATAATAATGATCGAGATATCTTAAGTGAGGCTGTTAGCTCTATTCTAAATAATGATAATGATACTTTTGAAGATCTTGAATACTATATTTGATTAATGTGTAAATTTAATATTTTTGATGTCCCTTTAATTAACAGTATTCATGCATGCCTACTTTTTTGTTAAATTAATGTTATAGGTAACTAAAACAAGTTGATAATGAAGTGTGACACGCTTTGTCTAAATAGACAACGCTGTTACATCATCAATGATAAAAATCATTCTGTTATGACATTTGCCGGCTAGATACCTTAGAGTGACCTGACGTTTAAGTTTCGTAGACAAAGCATCTCTCATATGGTTTACGGTAGCCGATAGAATTTTACATCATGTGGTAAAAATTAGAGATACACAGTCAGCAGAAGTTGAGTCACAGTCAAGAGAAGTTGCAAGTATATCTTTAGAAAATCATAAAGGTCAAAAGGAACAACTTTAGAGCCTCGAATTGGCATTGAATACATTTGAACCACTCCAATCGCCAGGAGTCGATGAAATCTTCCCAGCCCTCTTACAAAGGGGAATAAAGAAATTTTGCCACACATTGTAGGCATCACCAGAAGCATTATGACCGTGGAATACATACCAAAAGCATGGAGAAGGGCAAAAGTCACCATCATCCCGAAGATAGAAAGAAAGATGGGACGGACCCCAGATCCTTTAGCCCAATCAGTCTCACGTTATTCACTCAAGACGATGGAGGAGGCAGTAGAAAATTATATCAGATCCACTACCTTAGAAACGCGGCCATTGAATGCAAACCAGCATGCATACTGACCAGCATGATTCAAGAAACTTTAGTTGCAATACAAACTAACCCATACTAACCCAGACTAACCCAAACTAACCCAAGCTAATCCAAACTAACTAATAAATCGCGCTCTGCGCCTTCCTAGACCTCGTGGGACCCTTCGACAATGCACTCCACGTGGCTGTAAAGAGGGCGAAAGGGAGTGAACGGCACAATATCTCGATGGATGTATGAGATGCTTGCCACGACGACAGCAGAAACTTCAGTAGGCAATCAGACTATTTAAGTGAGGATCACTCGAGGTACGCCACAGGGCGGAGTATGCTTACCACTAATGTGGAGTCTAGTGGTGGACGAACTACTGGAAATACTGACAGACTTCGGCCTACATTGTGTTGGGTATGCAGATGATATTGTCTTCACAGCAAGAGGACATTTTGAGGGTACACTTTATCAAGCTGGACACAAAGCAATGGATGCATACTGCCAATCAGTGGGACTGGAAATAAACCCATCGAAAACAACCATAGTACCCATAGTATCTCTAGGAAGAGATAACTCTCTAGAATTAAAGATCTGAATTCACGGGACCAATATTACACCGGCATCGAAAGTCAGATATCTAGGTGTAACAATGGATTGCAAATTTAAATGCAATAAACACATTGAAGGAGTTGTAACTAAGACTACGAGGGCCTTCATGGTGTGTCAAAACCTTGCAGAAAAACCAGGGGATGTATACCAGAAATCCTGTGATGGATCTACGCAATGATATTAAGGCCCACCCTACTTTACGGGTCGATCGTGTGGTGGGCCTCGCACCTCTACACATCGTTGTGGAAGGAGCAGCTAGACAAGCAATGACTAGAATCACATGAAACAAATTTGAAAATGACTCTACGGTCGTGATCTGAAGTAGAGAGGAATGAAAACGAACACCATTTGCATTCTCACATCGCATCAAAGTGCTCTAAAATTGTATACAGATGGGGCAAGAAGTGAATAGGGGAAAGGAACCGGAGTATTTGGGCCAGGAACCAAACTCTCCGAGGCAATGGGAAAACACACGGTTATATTCCAGGTGGAGATTAACGCCATAGGAAGATGTGCACAGTTCAACCTAGACAGAACCTACAGAAAGAAGGAGACTGTCATCTTCTCAGATAATCAAGCAGCCATCAAGGCGCTGGGCTCAACAACGATAAGACCCAGAATAGTATGGAAATGCCTAGATAGGCTAAATGAACTAGGCAAGAATAACAAATTATCTCTTCAATGGGTACCAGGACACTGGAATAGAAGGCAACGAAAAAGCAGACCAAGTGGCAAAAGTAGGAGCACAAACTCCGCTTTTAGGACCGGCATAAGGGCGCACACCTACAAGGCAGAATTCAGGAAAGAAGAGTGAATGAAATGGATCAGCCTATGGGAACGCCTTCCAGCGTTATGGCAATGAAATATGATTTTAGGACACCCTCACGTTAGAAGATCAAAACAGCTTATAACACTGAATAAGAATAATCTCCGCATCCACACCGGCTTTCTTACGAGCCACTGCCGGCTGAGACGGTACTTGAAGGGAGTAAAAAATGAAAACGATGACAGTTACCGGTTCTGTGATAAGGGGGAGGAAACCCCGGAAGGCCTTCTCACGGAGTACGACGCGGTCGCGAACAGGCGAATAGCCTGCTTCGGGTGCTGCATCGTCGAACAGGAGGACCTTTCATCCATAGACCCATCCAGACTACTTGCTTTTATCGAAGCACTGAAGCTGGATGAGATACTCTGATTGAGAATCACATCAACGGAAGCACCATGGAAGGGCGATACAATAGATCTGTACAGGGTGTCCCAAATTCGAGCCTCATCATTGGGATCTCGGAAACTAGACGAGATACGAGGTCGTTTAAATGGAGGCAAAGTTGCGCAATTTGATGCTGATTAAAATGCCACCTTAAAAGTTAAGAAAATCCGAATACTTCCGAAGATATTTAGAAAAAGCCGAATATTCGCGATTTCATTTTTATTTTTTTATGACTCTATTTGAATAGATATAACAAAATAAATTTCATATTCTAAGTGCTACTTTTTCTGTTCTACAAGATGGTGTTATCAGATTTTCAAACCGACGTTTCGTCTTTGAGCTGCCATCATCAACTTTGATTTTTTAAATACGGTCCTGGATTTTTATTACGGATTTTAAGAGCATCTAAAGTCCCAAAGCCCATGATGTAGCGCACTTATTCGAAAAATTCATTTTAATGGCATTTTCCATAAGACCTCATGTGTTAGAGAGAGACAGAAAACATATTTTTCGTAAGATATTACCAGGAAATCATTAAAATGATTTTCTCGAATAAGTGCGATACATCATTGGTTTTGGGACATTAGAAGCTCTTAAAGTCCGTAATAAAAAATCCAGGGCCGTATTTAAAAAAACAAAGTTGATTATGGCAGCTCAAAGACGAAACGTCGGTTTGAAAATCTGATAACACCATCTTGTAGAACAGAAAAAGTAGCAATGAGAATATGAAATTTATTTTGTAATATCTATCCAAATAGAGCCATAAAAAAATAAAAATGAAATCGCGAATATTCGGTTTTTTCTAAATATCTTCGGAAGTATCCGGATTTATTTAACTTCTAAGGTGGCATTTTAATCAGCATCAAATTGCACAACTTTGCCTAGATTTAACCGACCTCGTATCTCTTCTAGTTTCCGAGATCCCAATGATGAGGCTCGAATTTGGGACAACCTGTACAGGTCGCAGTGTACTAACACCCCCCTACATAATTAATTCATAATTCAAGTATATCTTTTATAATTCTATTCCATTTACATTATTATTTAAATATCATTCCAATTTGCCATGATACACTACCATCGCCCACAAACCAATCGGCAAGTTTGTTTCTCACTTCGGCTACTTTTTTCGAGCATAGGTATTTGCATTAAGGTTTGGTAAGCCGGCACTTATAATCTCTTGTCTTCACAAGCCAGGAATTATGCTTCCACTTTCCAAATTCTCTTAATCCAAGCTTCCTCCTGAATTATAGGTAAAAGTTGTTCTGCGCAACCAATAGTGCAATGAGCAAGAAGCTTTAACTATAAAATCTACTTTTTCAGCGGAAAATGATATGGATTTTTTAAACATACGGAATTTTGAATCTATAGTTGAATATTTTCTCTTTTGTTGTTGGGTTGAGCGCAGAGCCCTAGCAAATAATCTTTTAACGACATCATCGGCTAAATTACTGTGTTTGACAGTATATTCAATGTATGGTTTTCCAATGTACTTTTTAATTTCGATTTTGAAAACAGCCTCCATTTCCATTAGCACTAACATCTATGTATACCAAGCAGAATTGATCATCTACGAGTGCTGGGATAATAATGCTGAACAATTATAAATTTAGAACCTTAGACCTTGGGCCGTCTGAGGCATAAGCTGGAAAATTCCACCTTGTTGGAAATCCTTCTAAAATTTCATTCTATTCTTCTTGAATATTTGGTACCTAAAAAAATATTTTTAATTACAGATGATTTCACCTATTGTTGATGAAAGTAATCAGGCAAGTATCTCTGCGATGTGTGATGTGTAATGTCCCTAACAATGTACTAAGCACTCCATCAACAAAGTTAAAAGACTTAATAGTATATTATTTTATATGGAGGAAAAGTGATACTTTTCATGGCGCGCTCGTGTTTAACAGCCGAACGGAGTGAGGCTGGTAATAGAGAGCAAGTCATGAAAAGTAACTTTTCCTCCAAATAAAATATGCTGTTTTTTCTTCAAATGTCGACAAATTAATGCAAAAACATTTCTTTTTAATAGTAATAATATCTAATTATTATTAAAGATAAATGGGTTCGCAAGGCGGCTTAGACCACGGTCGTAGGTGGCCTTGCTTAGACCGGTGTCGGTGAATTTGTAACATGAAGCTGTCAGTGGACACTGTCAACAATAATAATTTTTTAAAGATTACGTCCCCGATTGCGTTTTAATTCCGTATTGATAAGCAGTTATTGAGTAAGTTCGATTAAATAATAACCAATTTGTTCCTAAATTAGTGATTTTTAGAAATGCAGTCACAAATTGAGTGATAAATACAAATTGTAGTTTAATAAATCTTGAGTTGTTGACGCTTATTTTGTTGTCTGTTTGTATTGTATCTATGTTGCTATGACAACACTTTTACCTCCGCCGGCGGAAAAGTGAAAAGTAAAGCTCCGGCGGAGGAAAAACGAAACTTCACGGCCGCCTACACAGTCGAGTAATGACGGATTTACTGACGTTTGAAGAAAAAAGTAATTTCTCAAAGTTTGAATCTCATCCTCCAAAGATTTATGAATTCGATTGTTTCGGAAAACTATAGCATGATAGTTAAAAAATTGTATGGGGAAGTAGCTTTTGAATTAATGACACTCATTCAGTCTTATTTAGTGAAGCAAATACTAACGGGTTCTCAGCCGCCTGATTAAAAGAAGACAGTTAGAAGATTAAACATTTGAGAGTCGAGACAACTATAAACATTTATTTAATAAAGATAATCGAAATATTTTAATTGATGCTGTTAACTCTATTCTAATATAAATGGTAATGAAACTTTTGAAGATATTTAATAAGTACTTGAATAAATGTTTATATTTTATATTTTCGATAATGTCACTATAATTATTATTAGAGCTAATATTTCATCAGCATTTACCTCTGAATGTAAATGATCTTGATTGTTTTTGTTTTCATAAATTTTGGCTTGCGAGGGTTCGTTACTAATAGTTTTGAGAACTTTCGGTAACTTACACCATGATCTGTAGCTTATTGTGGTGTTGAATTTTCTCGGAGTGATTTTGTTCTCCGTCATTTGGATCGCTCACTAACCTCACTGGACGCTACTGTTTTGCGTTCTTTTACAATATATTTTATTTTTATTTTACAACAGTTGTGTCAATTTTTATTATTTTCTAAAAAGCTCTCTTTGATCCTAAGAGTTAGTGGAGATAGTGTAAAAATATTTCACTTCCGGCTACCAGTGTGAGTCATTTTTGGTCCCTATCTTTCTAGTTGTGCCGTAAGTCCCATGGTACCGGTAACTCAAATTACCAAACCATATAATGTTTATTGTTTTAACAAATTTAAATTAAAACAAAGAACTTGAGAATTAAAGGTTTTATTCACTACATTGTCCTTCACAGCTACAAAGTAGGGTACAACTTAAACCAGATTTTGTACATCTGCAGCGTATACACCTCTCTTTGCACTTGCAAGCAATCAGTTCTTATAGTTTTTCCACGGTAATTTCGTGGTTTAGTGAGTAGAGGCTCGTAGCCGTCCTTCACTTTTTTCCATCTCCAGTGACATGGATCCTGGCGTGAAAAAATCCGTTCAAGGCAGTTTGTCCATACAGAACACTGAAGAAAGGCCCTTTTTAGGTAATGGAGAAGAACGTTGCTAGTTGGTGGAATATTTTCAATAGGTCTGTTCTGCTGGATAAATAAAATTCGCCTGGCATCATTTACGGTCTCTGCTGAACTTGACGCATGATATGAAAGTATGACGAAGCGCTGAATGAGTAAGAAATTCTCGTCATCTTCACTTTTTCGGAAACTCTAGAATATTCCAAAAAAGCTTTATCTTTCGAATGTGTCGAAATATCATCCAGGTTTTCCACGTGGTGGATTTACCAATACCTGCAAAACTAGAAACTGTGTCAGCTCCTGTACAGGCGTGAAAGAAAGGTAAACGATCTGATATCCCTTGTGGTACTCTTTTACATCTCGTAGATGGGAAAGAATGGGAGATCAATAAAATAAGTCAGAAAATTAGATTAAAATATATTCCGGCTATTTATCAGTAATAATAATGGAAAAAATAGTTACCCAAAAATTAATGAAAAATCAAAGTCGGTATAAAGCAAGTACCCAAATTAACCCAAAAAAAAAACTAGAGTCAATGAGAACTAATACTCAAAAATCAATCAAAAATTGCTAAAGAAAGAGATAAACAAATATTCAAAATTTAACCAAAATAATCAAGAACGTTTCAATTATTGAGCATACTCTAACCACAATTCTTCTATATTTGAGAGTCTAGAAAATGCGTACATGGCAATTACTAGAACATCACTGTCCACCCTTTTTACTATGATTTTTAAATGGCCCGAGTACTCAATAGCAGGCCGTATATGAATGAACAGACGAGCATCGGCTTCTTCATGAGATGAAGGAGAAATAGTAGAAAAGGTACTTTTATTGGAACCAATAACCATATCCTTGTACGTGCAAATGCCTTGTTTCCCAGGTGGTACATTCATTTTGACAAGGTTTTCTGCTAAACATCCAAAAAGATCTTCTTTGTTTTTACTGTGGGCATTAAACTTACTAAAGAATTTGGGTATGACAACATTGGGTTTGACATTTACTCTTGGTCCAGATCCTCGTAATTGTTTTGTGAAATTTTTCAGGCTTCGTTCTAGATAGCGATCAAATATTAAATCAACTCTGTCTACAGATTTTAGTCTCCTCATTCATAATATACAGGTTGTGTACTTTATGCTCAGGGCAGGAGAGGTGTGGCCTACTTGCCAGAATAAAAATCGAATCTGTTTTTTTTTTTAATTCTTATTGCGTTATAAACCATTGAAATATTATGTTTTTACCAATAACGGATAGCCAGTAATGAAAAATTGACTAAAACCCTTTTTTATTTATCATATTCGAAGTTACCCCTGACATAAATGCTAAACCGTTAATCTCAACATATACGTTTATATAAGTTATTGTCGCTCATTTCTAAAGCATTCAAACGATGTATCGCAACATCGCAAAATTAAGTTTGTAATGGGGATATGGGCATCTCTTCAAGCCTAGATCACCCGTCAGAGCACTTGTTATAATGACGTCATTAGGGGGGATGCATGACCGTTGATCGAGTGTCTCCCGATGATTTTTTGTCCTTTAACATGTGCCCAAGCACTGTGCAAAATTTCATACTGGTAGCCGGAAGTGGTGGTGCCATTTATCACTAACTCCACCGACTATAATTGATTGATTCCACTTGGAAATATATTTATAGAAAAAAATATTGCAAGTCGACCTAAACTCATTGGGAAAGTCTTGATATCCTGTTAATTCAGATATTTTAAATTTCAATTTAAGAAATTTTGCATTATTACTTTGGTCAGTTTGGTCGGGAAAGCTTTGAATATTGCTTATACGTTATAGTTAAATAACTTCGATCTGACGCAAAGAAATAAAAAATAATGTGAGATTTATTCTTGTATGACTAGAACAAGTTTTTTTCATAAATAAAAACTAAATTATTAATTTACTTTTCCTTAATCATTAACATTACAAATCAAAATCATCCCAATCATTGAAATAAAAAATCACCGTAATATCCTGGACTATCGTGTTAAAAAGGGAAAAAAATTATTTTTTAAGTAAATTAGGTAATTTTTTGAGTATTTCCGAATGTATGAAATTTAAGTATTTTAATCAATATACAGTAAAAATATTGTGCGAACCCTTTTACCAATTTTGAAATCACCCAAAACGCCAAAATTTAATTAAATATAAAAAAAATGGAGCAAATTCGAGCAAGATTTTCTTTTTCGTCTTTTTTGTCAGAATCGTAATATACATATTACAGTATATTTGTAGTTGGAAATTTGGTGAAATCATTAACAAAAAAAAAATTCATTATATCACGAACTTTTAATTGTGATTTGATAAATATATCAATATTTTTCATTTTAAGTAACCAGCGCTATGTAATAAGCAGAAAAATGAAAACCTTTTAAATATTAGTTATTACCTACCTTGGGTATTGTTATCAATAACTAACTGAAAAAGTTAATAGGTTTTTGAAACAGCCAGTTGAATACAAACTACAAATACCAAACAAAAATATTTATTTGGTGAAAATAATAACGCTATAAAAAACTATAACGCAAGTTTGACAGGGCGCTGCAAACGATTCAAAAGATACCAATTGTTTTTTCCAAAGCCAACTAGAGTATTAGAGTGTTATAAATAATTTCGTCATAAATTTTGCCGAAAATACCGCAAACGAAAATGTCGAATCTGGCCAGCTTTTATTGAAATTCAAACTGCGTGCGGCGAGTCCGTCAATACTTACCACAGCAGCCAAGGAAAACACTATGATTCCTTTGTAGCGCTTGCGGAACACGCACATCAAAAATGCCACCGTAGAGTGGTCCTTCTTATCGTATAGTTAATGTTCGGTGCTTAGGTATAGGATATTATATATAAAATATATCGAGAATTTTCCGAGGAATTCAAAAATGCCTTAATATGTAGCAATTTAAAATAAGAAAGTTGATACTTGTCCACGAAAATACGTACAGCATGTAGATGGATGTTCAATATTTTTCATCAAAAGCACAGTATTTCTAGAAGCGAATTGTTGAGTTCCATCGCGTCCTGGCAGCTTGAATAAGTTTATGATGTATTTGTAATCCCAGTTAATATTTAAGACTCTTGATGCTTGACCCAGTATAACATTATCATGCTTACAAAGACGTGGCTCACTTCAGATATTAGTGACTCTGAGCTTGGCTGCATGGCTTACCAGATATTTAAACAGGATCGCGACTGTGAAGCGGCAGCTAAATATCGTGGCGAGGAGTTTGAATTGCAGTTTCCAGGCAAATATCTACTAGAAAGCTTTATATCCAATGTCACAACAATAAACAATTGGAAGAGCTTTGGGTACTGGTCACCTTAAAGAATAAAAATAAAATTTTATTATGCGCAGTTTATTTGCCTCCACAAAATGGTACCAGAGTCACTGTGATGCTATTGAGGAAATTTTGGGCCTGCACAACGAAGACCATGTCTACATTGTAGGTGACTACAACCTCCCTGGAATTGACTGGAGACTGGACGGGAATGAAGAACTATCGGGTAAGAAATCACAGTGCAGTGGCGGAGGTCTTGCTTGAAACTGTCTCCTTTCTTAATTTAATACGGTTTTTTCGGGTAAAACTTATGACAAATATGTGCCATTAGAGTACGAAAACATTTTATATGATTTTAAGAATTGTGATTATAATTTAATTTATGTTGTGTGAGATGATATTTTTAAATACTCTGATGTTGATGTTGCTGTCTCCAGATTTTACGAAATTTTAAATATCTGTATTGATAGTCATGTTCCGACGATTGTTGTAAGGAATAATTTTATGTTTCCTATCTGGTTTACCGACGACCTTAAGCATGGTGTTTTTAAGAAAAAGGAAGCTCATAAAAAATACCAGATGATTATAACATATTTCGTGATCGCAGACATCTATGTAAGGAACGGGCTAAACAGTGTTATTTATGACTCTTACATTAGCAGTGTTGAGCCAAAAATGTTTTGGTCTTGCATTCAAAACAAAAATAAAGATCAGGGCATCCCGGGGATTATGAAATTGGGTGACACTGTAACCTCGGATGCAAATGATATTGCCAACATGTTTCTCGACATTTTGCATCTGTATGCCCAAGCTCGGACTGTGGTGTTGGAGGGACTGCTCGGGAGAGGGATGTGTTTGTCTGTTCGAGTGTAAGTATTGGTTCGTTTAGCATTGGGATTAATGAAATTTATGATCGACTTTTTGGTATCGACTTGAGCAAGTGTCCTGGACCTGATGGTTTGAATGCCTTATTTTTGAAACATACTGCTTTTTCACTTTCCAGACCACTTTGGCTACTTTTTAACATCACTTTCGTCTGGAATTTTTCCTGATACTTGGAAACAGTCATATATAAAACCCATATTTAGGAATAATGGCAAAAGGAATGAAGTTTTAAACTATCACCCGATAACCGTCATGTCGCTGATACTTAAATTACTAGAATCAATCTTGGCTGATTTCTTGAAAGCTTCTTTAAGGAGCGTTATCTCCATTTTTCAGCACGGATTTTGCGAGTGTCGATCGATAACAAGTAACTTACTTGTCTATTATGACTAGATGGTCAGGGCCTTGGACCGAGGACATGCTGTTGACTCTGTGTATACCGATTTCTCCAAGGCCTTTGACAGGGTGGATCATGGGATATTATTGGGAAAACTCTTTGATGAACATTGTTGGAATGGATGAAATCCTATTTATCTGACAGGGTACAGACTGTCAGGGTGAACAACAGTACATCAGAGATTATCAGGGTGACTTCTGGCGTTCCCCAAGGAGCACATCTTGCACCATTTCTATTTAATGTTTTCATTAATGACATAGGAAACTGTTTCCTCCATTCGGAGTTTATACTTTTTGCGGATGATCTGAAAATATATTTAGCTCAGTCTGATGACGAGAGTAGGCTTAAATTGCAGGAAGACCTTGATAGATTTCACGATTGGTGCAATATCAATAAACTGCACTTGAACATTGGAAAGTGTAAATACATTCAGTTTAGCAGATTTTTGACGGTTGCGCCGGGTGGTTACTCTTTTGACGGTGAACCTGTGGACAAAGTTGATGTTGTGAGGGACTTAGGAGTGTTGTTCGATGTTAGGCTCTCATTTGTTGAGCACATTTGAACTTGTTGTAAAAAGGCACTCCGAATGGGTTTTATCACAGATCTATATAGCTACGCAACAGATGCCTACTCCAGTATTAAAAGTGTCGCCCGCCAATAATGCAATAAACTTAAATATTTTCCTATTTAGACGCGTTTTGCCTCTCCGTGTTGCCAAGTCGCGAACTGTAGTTTACCTTTCATATCACATTATGGTATTACTCATTTTCTTGGCAATCGTATGTTATATTATGTCAAATTAAAGTTCATTATCAGATTTAGTGAATGGTGTGCTTAAACATGGGCTAAAACTCACCTTAAATATCGGTGGAATAGGTCGTTACAAATTTTGTTAACTTATATACTGTAATATCTCCTATTTGTATTAAGTAATACCTAATATTATCACGCAGGTTTTTGTTTCGAAGATCAAAGGAATTTTTGAAATGTTTATCGACATGTCAAAGTACCATTTAATTATGTTTTAAACTCTACTAACAATATTATAAATTTGTTCATTTAAATTGCCGTTTCATTAATAAAAAATGTAAAAATCGTATTTTTCTAAAAAGAATATGTTTGTGTATTTGATAAATAAATATTAATAACAAAACTCGATGATTTGAGCGGGTCAAAAAGTCAGCAGAAATATTGTTCGACGTGATAACTTGGCAACACCAACCCGTTCCTAGACGTCTGGTTCACCCGCTCGCGAAAGCCAGTGAACATTTTTGGCCCCGCGTAAAAAGCATTCGAAGAGGTATCTGTTGCGTAGCTATATAGATCTGTGGTTTTATCAAGATAAATACTAGAGATTGCAGGGAAGTGACCAGATGTTAAAAAATCCCGAATAAATTTAACCTCTGGTTAAATATAAAGTTATTGTCATACGATAGCTCTTTAGCTGTTTAGATTTTACAAGCTCTCACACTTGGTAAATGGTCGATTTTCAACTGTCAACATTTCAAAGACCGTTAGAGACAGGTATAGGATATGCTACATAGAAAATGTTTAGAATTTGAAGGACAATCCGAATATCAAATAAAAACATATAAGAAAGTTGTACCACGCCTAGACTTTTGGACACACCCTGTATATGTGAAAGCAGATTCTTTCAAAACTTCGTTTTCAACCATAAAACTTTTATTTGGGATGCTTTTTTACAAAATGTCAAATATAAATGTTAGAGGAGGGGGGCATTTATAATAAATAACCCTGTACCTTTAGCATGCGTTTTTGATCCTGAACAAAATGAAGCTAACTACACACTCACGTTTAAGTTACACACTACGAAAACAAGGATTCGGAGGCCATGGCTTCCCCAACGTCAGCATGACAGACGATTCTTTAGCAGAAAGATGCGCATTAAAATTTCCCCAGTCCTGTATGTTCTTTTATCTACTCCATGTGACCCAAGAATTTTGGAGATGGTTGTTGAGCAGTCAGCACATAATTTCTAAATATCATCGAATGCCAATAATTAGAGGGTTTCAGCGCTTACTTCCACTAGCGAGTAAGACGCCCAAGAAATATATGAAGAGTTTGTACAAAACGAATGTCATTTACTGTATCAAAATTTAATTGACCACACCTATTAGGGCAAGGTAATTATAGAAGTATAATTTCACTCTTTACTTGTTTTTCCTGCCCTAACTTGAAATTTAAAATACTATACCTCGAAGGACCTACCGACGAATGAAACCCTATGTGTCGGTATAACTAGAGTTAATTTTATTACTGAATATCAATCAACTTTAACAAACATGCCAGTATGGCTAATAATTATTGCTAAATTAAACCCAATTCAACATAACTGGAAATATTAAAATTAAAGCTTTTTTAATGGCTTTTCAACCTGCCACTCTGGCGTCTCTACAAAGATTATTTATTTTTTCATTTGTTTCTATCTAAAAAACTAGGCGATCCTATGATTACAAAAGTGTCATCAGTATTATGACAGGAACACATTCTGTCGGCTGATGAGGAATGGAGAAATAGAGATGCAGGTATATGTAAATCAGATAAAGATAACAGATAAACATCTGGCGCCTTGACAAATTTTAACTAATTTTGCTCAATGGATATTATACAGCAAATAAGTCCGAACGTAAATGTTAGATAATTTCTATTGCATTTTGCAACATTCTCCCCCCCTTGAAGTGTCAGCTTCAACAATATTCATTAATTTTGGTCAAACGGTAAAGGACTCAATTTAGTAATTGACCTTGTAAACACACCATCCTTTGTTTTAATTTGAACTACCCTTACCTTTCCATCTGAGCCTGGCATAACCTTTATAATGCGACCTAAAGGCCACCTTAGAGGAGGAACATTGTCCTCTTTCAACAATACCATTGTATTTTCGTCAATGTTTTTTACTGACCTACACCACTTTGGTCTATTTTGAAGTCTTGTTAGATACTCAATTGACCAACGCTTCCAAAAATTTTGTTTAATTTTTACACAAAGTTGAAAAAAACTAATTCGATTTTCGGGTATGTTTGTTAAATCCTTCTCAGGAATTGAAGTTAATGGTTCCCCTATTAAAAAATGAGAAGGAGTTAAGCACTCCAGATCAGAAGGATCTGATGTCACTGGGCACAGCGGCCTTGAATTAAGAATTGCTTCTATTTCTGCTAATACAGTTGTTAACTCTTCAGATGTCAAAATTATATTGCCCACAATTCTTCGCAAATGATACTTAGTGGATTTTATGCCGGCTTCCCATAACCCACCCCAATGTGGGCTACGTGGAGGTATAAAGCGCCACTTGATTTCTTTATCAATTAAGAAATTGTGAATTTTAGATAAATTGTTTTTATCTTTAAAGAATAAATAAACTTCTCTAAGTGAATTGTTGGCTCCCTGAAAATTAGTGGCGTTGTCGCTATAAACAGTAGTTGGACAACCTCTACGTGCAATAAATCTTTTTAATGTATGAATAAATGCTTCAGTACTTAGACTAGTCACTACCTCTATGTGTATAGCTTTTGTTACCATGCATATAAATAAAGCAAAATACGCTTTGCTTGTAACTGCTTTACGTAATCTAGATTGCTTAATTATCAAAGGTCCCCCAAAGTCAATCCCAACCTTCAAAAATGGACGCGCAACAGAAATTCTATCAACAGGAAGAGAGCCCATTATTTGAGTTGCGCTTTTAGCCTTCAACCTATGACAAATCACACATTCATTTAATACAGACTTCACTTTAACCAACCCATGAATTATCCAGTATTTTAACCTAAGATTAGCTAATACTGCTTGAGCCCCAGCGTGAAAAAGCTTCAGATGCTCAAAGCGAATTATTAATTTTACTGCGTAATGGTTTGAAGGCAAAATAATTGGAAACTTTTGATTAAAACTTATATTTGCTTGAGCCAAACGACCGTTCATTCTTAAAATACCATCTTTGTCAAGAAAGGGATTTAAGCAGGTTATATGACTCTCCTTAAAAACATTATCTGAACTTCTGTTTGATGTCAAATATTCAATTTCCCTTTGAAAAGCTTCAAATTGAATTAATTTGATAATTGTTTGATGAGCCTGTTGTAGTTCCTCAACACTTATTTGCCCAAATGCTTTCTTTATAAATTTGTGGCAGTACGCCACTGCCCGTTGAAGTCTTGAAAAATTAGAAAAGTGATGCCAATTTATTATAGGATCTATTACTATTTGTTTCAACACTACCTTTTCCCTTTGTTCCGGCAAATGTATAACCTCGGGTTGGTAATTTTCGGAAAATTTACCCTCATAATCTAATAAATAGTCAGGGCCATGCCACCAAATATAGTTACCTATAATCTCAGAAGACGGAATGCCCCTGGATATGTAGTCTGCAGGATTTTCTTGTGACCGAACATGATTCCACACAAAATTTGTTGTTAGTTCCTGCATTTCTGCAATCCTATTTGCCACAAAGGTAGTCCATCTATTCGGAGCACCCCTAAGCCAACACAAAACAATGCTAGAGTCCGTCCACAAATAAACACTGTTAATATTTATTCTGAGAATTGATAATACCCGATGAACCATTCGAGAAAGTAGCAAAGCTCCACACAATTCAAGTCTTGGCAAGCTTATGGTTTTAATAGGAGCTATACGTGATTTTGAGCAAAGAAAATTACAGGTCACTGAGTTGTCAGCATAAATTGCTCTCATATACAAACATGCTCCGTAAGCTGCCATAGACGCGTCAGAAAACCCATGTATTTGTATGTCAACAATTTCTTTAGAATCAAGAACCCACCTAGGAATTTGTAAATTGCACAAAACATGTAAATTACTTGAAAATATTTTCCATTTTTCTAACAATGCAACTGGTAACTCATCATCCCAGGATATTTTACTAACCCAAATTTCTTGCATTAATATCTTTGCAGTCACTATGACCGGACCCACATATCCCATAGGATCAAACATTTGTGATATTTTTGATAATACTAGCCGTTTTGTTACTTTTAAATCACCTATTTCCAAGTCAGGAACTGAAATCTTAAATGAATCATGAATTGGATTCCAGACAACTCCCAAAACCTTTCCATTTTCATTAAAAACGTTATGTTCGCTATTATTTTTGTCACCCTCGCCTGAATCGAGAATAGTTAAATCATTTGATAACCACTTATGTAAGGAGAATCCTCCTGAATGTAGCATAGCAATTAATTGCTTTTTCAGTTCAATTACCTCATCTTTAGAATTTGACCCACAAAGAACATCATCCACATAACACTGATTTAAGATGGCATCTGATGCCAATGGAAAATTAAGAGATTCATCTGTTGCCAATTTGTTTAAACAACGTGTAGCTAAAAATGGTGCAGCTTTTGTTCCATATGTGACCGTTTGAAGTTCAATAATTTTTATAGGCATGTTTGGGTTTTCCCGCCACAAAATATTTTGTAAAAATAATTGTTTTGGATTTATTTTAATCATCCTATACATTTTTTGAATATCTGTCACCAACACAAACTTATACATACGAAACCTCATTAAAATATCGAACAATTCTGGCTGAACCGTGAACCCTTTAAGTAGTATGTCATTCAAGGACAACCCTGTAGAGGTTTTACTCGATGCATCAAATACAACGCGTAGTTTGGTGGATGTAGATTCTTCTCGTATCACACCATGATGTGGTAAAAATATTCTTTTTTGAAACTCATCTGAATTGCACTCAATATACTTTCCATGATTTAACTCAACATACTCATCTATAAACATTTTATAATCATTAAATAATTGAGGATTTTTGTTAAACTTTGCCTCTAAAAACTGAAACCTTTTATAAGATGTATAAAAAGGATATCCTAATTTCAAGTAATCGTCATTGTTTTTCATGGGCAAATCCACCTGAAAAACACCATTTTCCAATCGTTTGCATGAATCTAAAAACAATTTCTCACATAATTTGTCATCACTAGATAAGAAACTTTTATTACAAAACTCCTCTAGTTGCCAGAATTTTGGAATTGTTTCATTGACATCAACCAATCCAACCTCTCCAAATAAATTAACACTCATACAACTCATATTGCACACTGCCTCTTTACCATGGGAATTAATTGGGGCTGTTCCGCATACCAACCATCCTAATTGAGAATTATGTAGAATTGGCAACCCTGTTCCCAAATTAATAATTTCTGGGAGAATTATTTGAAAATATAAATCTGCCGAGATTAACATATCAATATCCCCTGGTTTATAATAAAAAGGATCTGCCAGTTTTAGATCATTCGCGATTTTTAATTTATCAGTGTCCACCAATACATGAGGAAGCTTTCCAGTTATTTTGTCCAACACCGCACATTTTGTTGTTAATTGATAGCTATTGACCTGCGATTCTAATGTTAATTTAACCACTGTGTCTACTTGAGTTATTTTATTGCCAATCCCCCCAATTTTAAATGATGTATTATAACTCTCAACATTTGTAAATTTATTAAATAATTGTTTTGTGATAAAGCTGGTTTGTGAACCAGAGTCCAACAAAGCTCTAGCTTGTACCCTATGCCCATCCTTAGAGATTAAATTTATCCTAGCTGTAGCCAGTAAAACTAGAGAATTTAAAGTTTTTGAGCAGTACATAATTGCTTGCTCACCTTCATCTTTCTCTCTTGAAATACCCAAACTTATCCCATGAGATATGCCTATGAAATCATCTTGATCTGTACTCAACAATGTATTATCCTTGCCTTGATGGGAGTCCCTATTAACCGCATTATGACTAACCTGAGGACTATTGTCTTTATAGTCTGACTGGTCATTCTTCCCGTTATTTTGTTGACCATCCTTATTAATATTAATTAGCATATCATCATGCAAGAGTGTATGGTGTTTTCTCTTACAAGTTTGACACCCCTGTTTAATTTGACATTGAATCACTCCGTGGGTTTTCCCCAAACAATTATAACATAAACGATTAACCTTAGCAAACTGTCTTTTATCTGCTAAAGACAGATTAATAAATTTATAACACTTATAAATGCTATGATTGTCCCTATTACAAAAATTATACTTTGTTTTTTGTTTCAAATGTAAAGGATCTTGTTGAAGCAAGAATGCATTTTTGAAATGTTTATCTCCTAACCTGTTCCTATTTCCTTGACCATAATTGTCACAACCCTTTGAATTTTCAACTTCAATATTTTCTAATGCTACACAACGATTTTCTAAAAATATAAGAAAATCATCCAAAGTTGGCAACACTGCTTGCGCTCCTGAACCCCTTTGCCCTATACTTTTTTCCAATTCGTATGCTTTATGTGTCTGATAATCCAACTTTTGCGCAAACAGAAAAACCACTAAAACGTCCCACTCTTTAACAGGCAATTTAAGTGCTTTTAAAGAATTAACATGCTGTCTAATATGTGTAAGAAATGCCCTAAGTTGTTTCCCTGTACCTTTTGGGATGGCAGGTGTATCCAACATACCCTTTAAATGTGAGTTAATAACCGCTAATTTATTTTCGTATCTATGTTTAAGTAAATCTAAAGCTTCCGTATAATTATCATTGGTCAATGGTAAATTGTTAATTAAATTCAAATTAAATGCCTCACCCGCTAATGAACCCTTTAAGTAAAGAAATTTTTGCACATTATCTAAATGTGAGTGGCCATCGATTACTGCCAAAAATAAGTCAATAAAAGCTTGTCAGTCTTCAATCTTTCCCGAAAAAGATGGAATATTTAGACTTGGCAACCTTGCGCTCGTCTGTGAGCCAGCACCAGCCGAAGCCGACGCTACCTGAGCACGAGACTGATGCAAATTTGCAAATTCTGCTTGATTCATTTGTTTAATTTTAGATTTTAATTTGGACAATATAGATAAATAGTTTGATTCAACCTCACCTCTATCTATCCCTTCCTCCTCATCTATTGACTCTATTTTTTGCTGAATATTACAATACTCTTGAAAAGCTTTTTCTGCAAACACTTCCCTAGTTTCATATTCACTTACATCGGTAGTGGTTACATTTTCATTAGCCAATATAAAATTTTTTACTCTTGTCATGGAGCCTTTCTGTTTGCTTTTTCAGAGCCTCCATTTTAAAAATGAATATAAATATTACGTTGACAGATAAACACAATATTTATAAACTAAACCTAAAAAAATGCTAACTACTTTCCCCAGAGTGGCACTACCAACTATATCAACTAAATGTTAAGTAATAAATTTAGGCAATTTTAATAAATAAATGAACAAGTATTTCAGTATTTCCGTACTTAAAACGACTTAGATTATTAAACTTATTTTCATCAACACTTAATGCAAGTTTTGCAGAGCAACAAATTCTTATTTTTTCTCAGTACAATAAAATAAAAAACCAATTTAAAAGTTCAAAGTTCAAATCCAAATCAATTAGTATTCTTGACAATGCCACACTCTCTGCTTTGCAACAATAAATCAAAAAGATCTGACCTTAATCACTGATGCTGCAATAGACTTCTTCTTTTTCCTCCTTTAATCCTATGATTCTATATCTCCATAGATCCAAACCCAATTTATCCGACTCGATTTTCAACCAAAATGTTAGGGCAAGGTAATTATAGAAGTATAATTTCACTCTTTACTTGTTTTTCCTGCCCTAACTTGAAATTTAAAATACTATACCTCGAAGGACCTACCGACGAATGTCAATCAACTTTAACAAACATGCCAGTATGGCTAATAATTATTGCTAAATTAAACCCAATTCAACATAACTGGAAATATTAAAATTAAAGCTTTTTTAATGACTTTTCAACCTGCCACTCTGGCGTCTCTACAAAGATTATTTATTTTTTCATTTGTTTCTATCTAAAAAACTAGGCGATCCTATGATTACAAAAGTGTCATCAGTATTATGACAGGAACACATTCTGTCGGCTGATGAGGAATGGAGAAATAGAGATGCAGGTATATGTAAATCAGATAAAGATAACAGATAAACATCTGGCGCCTTGACAAATTTTAACTAATTTTGCTCAATGGATATTATACAGCAAATAAGTCCGAACGTAAATGTTAGATAATTTCTATTGCATTTTGCAACAACACCAAAACTTTATGGGAACGCAGTTATCCAAAGTGAGTGACCTAGTTACTAGAAGATTTTACAAATTAAACATTATTTTTATTTGAGCACTTTCGAATACCCTCGGAACCAAATATTTAGATCGCAAATGCTTAGTTTCTGAAATCTTCTAACAATGGGCCAGATACCATAAATACTTACCAGTTACTTACCACCTTCATCCGACAGTTTCTCTCAATTTCGTCTCATATCTAGCTACTTCACAAAAACGCAATCAAAAGGTGACAGTCTTGTTTCTGCAATTGATGCACACTGGCGCAGTAGGTATTCAGAAAGTTTTAACGGGGTCAGTGATATCACATAAAAGGAGGTAGGCACTAAAAAACAGCTGCCAATGGCATCTATTCCTTCACATCTAGATTTTACAGAAAAAAAAACCTAACACTTAACCCAACCCTCTATAATGGAAAATAGTACGATAATCGAATTCCTTAGCCTCGAAAATATAGGAAACGATATCACATAATTATGCAATGTGCATACGACAGATATATTTAAACTATTTCTACCTAGAATAGAAATTTTAAATGTTATGCTGCAGTATGAAAGGGATGAGCAGTACGCCGTTATTGGCCTGCATTATTTACTACAATACAGGTAGCGTAAACATCTGTAGCGTAGTAAGCAATGTATATAGGATTTGCGCGTTATTTCGGTAACATTTTTTACTGCGGTACAGAGACCAAGCCATCTGTACCATGGTAAAGAATGCATTTACGCAACCAGCGTATCTTCCAGCGACGTCACAGGACAAATCTCAGGGCTTCAGATGTCTCCGATATCAACCTTCAGCAACCATAAAAAGAGTCCAAGATAGAGAACCAGTCTATACCGAGATCACCAAGAATATTCCATCATAATTTTATTTCTGATCTAATTTTGCACTCTAGCTCAGCTCCATTATTTGGGGATAAATATTTGACAGCTTGCTCCGAACATAGACACCATGAGTATCTAATTAAGTTATTTTTTTTTTAATAATTTACGTTTATCAATAAATGTAGTACTATTAAAAGAAATCCATGAAATATCAAGAAGAAAAATTGATACTCACTTACGACAAATCCATATCCAAAACCTATTGAAAAAACAATTACAACTAAGTACTATAAAAATCAGGAAATTATATATCAAGTAAAGGGCGAAAATACCAAATATGGCTTTTAATAACAAACCTCAACCAAAAGGCGGATTTGAAAAGAACTTTTTGCGTATGCTTGGCGTAAATAGGGCCGATCTATCAAAAATATCATTTATCTAATATGGCCGACTACTGAACCAATCATAATGATTCGTCTCCAATCCGCAGTTCCGCTAAAACACGCCAATTGCGCTCATGAGAACCCACCATTAAAGGCGCTTAAGAGCGGCATTTTACTCAAAACTAGTTGTCTATTCCAATGTTAATGGCCTTACAACTAGTCATTACCTAAGTTGATATACTATCTGTCGTCTTGTATATTAAAAATATATACAAATATTGAAGTTATAAACATATTAGGTATAGTTCTAAAATGGTCTAAGTGACTCGCAAAAATTGCCAGTGGATGCTAGAGCTTAAAAAATTTCAAGAGTAATTATTTCAAAAGATTATCAGGCGAAAGATAGTTATTTAACTATCTTAAATAATGAAAATTTTTTAAGCTAATATACTTATCACTTGAATTAGGAATTGATTTTGAGTGTTGACCCACACTTAACTATATAATAGTTATTCATTAAAATAAGCATTTTTTGTTCATAATAAAATATAAACAACATTGAGAAAAGAGACTCCATCACACTAAGGAGGACCCTCCCCTGTAATACAGAATAGGTGGCAACTTGAGGTAATAATAATATCTACAACCAAAAGGCAATATAGCAGCTATCAAGAATCCTTAGAATTCCTCTATTCTATAAATCAGAATATAATATAAGAGGTTACAATACGTTAAGGCGCTGTCAATCAACGGTTAAGGCATTTAGGATTTAAATTAATCTGAAATACTTCAAATACTTGTATTTTATAAAGACAGCATTTAATTAAGAAAAGAAACGAAAACACGCAAAATAATAGCACGAGATGCATAAAGTATCGCATAACAAAGAGTCTGCAGTACCTAGGTATAAGTTCGATTACAAAGTCCTTGAGAGGTCTTTTAATGTATGTTTAGAATGTAAAATTCAAGTTAATTCAAAGCAAATTACAGACTACTTATTGTTTTTTATTGTCCGCAATAGGTTGTTATTAAAATTGTGTACGGATCTAAACAAGCTCCGGTCATACGGATATTTTTGCTTTTTAGATCATATATTAAAATAATTTTTTCCCTACCTAAAGTACGGTATTTATTTGTATGCAATGTCAACAATACTATGTTATCACTCAATATCATTTTAATTCGGAGCGGGACGAGTATAGAAAAGGCTTTTGGAAGAAGTAGGGTAAGCCATCTCTGTAGCTAATTTTTTTGCATTAACTCAATACCCAGTCAATAGGTTGTTGATTAACCGCGACACCTACGCGACCCGACGCGACGGTCCTCTACCTATCACAGTTAAGCCCTTTCCTACAGATATCCATCTTGCTGCCCCTTCTCTACATGGTCTCTTAATTGATATAGCGTACAAAAATTCACGGATCTCACACCTTACGCAAGCATCCTATGTATTGAAAATACCTGACACAATTTTTAAATTTGAAAAACTTATGATTTACATCTGTCACAATAAAACAAATTAATTACTATTAATTTATGTTTACAGATTTTGCGGGGTTGAGATCATGTCACCCGAAGTGACATCCAATGATAATGTTACATAAAAAAGTGGATAATATTTTTAAAGTCAGTTTAAATTAAAACTGCAAATAAATATAACCGATTGATTTCATGATTTCTAAAGCCAAAAGCTCGTATATAACTACGCTACTGAGTGCCTGTCGTCAAAATATGTTGATTTATAGCGGCATCCAGACTTTATTTAACCAATAATTAGAATGTGGGTACTCTCGCCTAGTAAGGCTTACTTGCCTTAGTTAAAGTGGACTCGATTACGGGTGCGAAGGGTATAGTTATGTGAACTGAAAGTAGTTAGAATGAGACAAATATAATCAAGTATGCAATAGCCAATTAAAAGCGAGCCTCAGCCAATAAGCGAAGAATGTAAAACTATATACGGGAGTGATTTCGAATATATAATTTATTCTAGTTATTCTAGTTCGTCAATAATTTGCAATGGGATTAATGACATTGGAATCATTTTCTCCTTTATATGGTTTGACTCCAGAATAGAAGACATTTCATAAAACATTTTTAATACATTAAACGACATTAGACCATACACCATACAGTAAAAATAAACAGCCATATTTTGCGGATTGTTTTAAATAAATAACTGCTTATTGTTGATTGGCTATTTTTGATTGTTTTTTAGTTTGTTGCCTAATAGGTGGTAATAAAAATATTTCATTTTAATCTTTACGGTCTAAATTTCGTTAAGAGATATATATTATAATTAAACCTAGTAAACAAGAATTTTAAAACATTGATAAATATCCAAAGTGTCATAGTCGAGATTTTTTACAGACTATGTCAATAATTATTTTTCTTTTATTTACCCTAATCTAATTCTAAGATTTCATTCAAATCGGTTGATAAATAGCAACACTGTCAAATTTGACATTTTTGACAGATACTATCAAAAAAAAATATTCTTCTTTTATTTTCCCTAATCTAATTCTAAACTTTCATTTAAATTGGTTCATAAATAACGAAACTGTCAATTTTGACATTTGTGACATACATACATACTTTGCCCAAAAATATTTGTGTTTCATTTACGCTAATTTAATCTGAAAGTTTATTCAAATCGGTTAATAAATAACGAAATCGTCAAATTTGACATTTTTGACAGATAGATAAGTACTACGTCAAAAAATACGTTCCGTTTATTTGCCCTAATCTAATTCGGTTCATAAATAGCGAATCTGTAAAATTCGACATTTTTAACAGATACTATGTTAAAGAATTTAAACCTAGTAAAGAATAATTTTAAAACATTGATAAATAGCGAAACTGTAAAATTTTTTATTTTTGACAGCCTATGTCAGTAATTATTTTTTTTTATGTTCCCTAATCTAATTCTAAGATTTCATTCAAATCGATTCATAAATAGCAAAACTGTCAAATTTAAATTTTTTGACAGATACTATCACAATGAATATGTTTCTTTTATTTTCCCTAACCTAATTCTAAAATTTCATTCAAATCGATTCATAAATTACAAAACTGTCAAATTTTACATTTTTGACTGACACTATCACAAAAATATTTTTCTTTTATTTTCCCTAATCTAATTCTAAACTTTCATTAAAATCGGTTCATAAATAACGAAACTGTCAAATTTGACATTTTTGACAGACTATGACAATAATTATTTTGCTTTTATTTTCCATAATTTAATTTTAAGATTTCATTCAAATCGCTTCATAATTAGCAAAACTATCAAATTTCACATTTTTGACAGATACTAATAGAAAAAATATTTTTCTTTTGTTTTCCCTAATCTAGTTCTAAACTTTCATTTATAGCGGTTCATAAATAACGAAACTGTCAAATTTGACATTCGTGACATACATACATACTTTGTCAAAAAATATTTCTTTCATTTCCCTTAATCTAATCTGAAAGTTTATTCAAATCGGTTAATAAATAACGAAATTGTCAAATTTCACATTTTTGACAGATAGGTACTAAGTACGTCATAGAATATTTTCCTTTTATCTTTCCTAATTTAATTCGGTTCATAAATAGCGAAACTGTCAAACTTGACATTTTTAACGTTTATTTTTCCTAGTCCACTTATAAAATATCACTCAAATCGGTTCCTAAATAGCGAAACTGTCAAATTTCACATTTTTAACATTTTAATTTTAATCTCTATGGTCTAAATCTAGATTTAAATCACAGTATAAAATAACACTAACTTACCCTATTGAACAATATTATTCGAACATTTAAAATAACCTACAACCATTTTATTTTTTTATTATAAAATGCTACAACACACCGTCAGCGTCGTCAAAGTATCCGTTACGTCTTATCACAAGCGAGATATTGTATTTATCACAAGCGAGATATTTTATTTACTGAGCGTTAACCGCGCCGATTCGGTATCGGAATTTCGCTATGTCGAGGTCACGAAATCCAATATTATCCGTATGCGCTGGTCGAGGTCACGACATCCTTATTAAGTTTCCATAAAAATGATCCCAATAGCACTTTCAATACTAAAACATAATGTTATACAATTCAGTAAAGTCCATTGAAATGTAACAGCAAAATGGAAAAAAGCATCTTCTCAGTGGAATAATAAAAATAAGTGACTGATATCAAAAGAATAAGCATTCACAAGTCCTTATTACTTATCGAACCAAATAAAAGCAAAATAACCTAATGCGTAATCCCAGCACTAAAAGTACTGAATAGATATTTTCAATATTTCAGGTCAAGTTTGCTAGACTGCCGGAATTCCTCACAGGTTGGACATGCCTTATGGGTTAGTTTTGGTTGGTTCGTGTTCATTTAGCGAACGAAATGGACCATATTAGGGTCTATTAAAATTATATTTCTACGCAGTTATTTATTATTCATTAAAAGCAAGTGTCGAAAAATCATACGACATAAACATGAACCCTTATTCTAATTATCTAAAGGGTACGAAGGGGTACATCGGCTCGGTACAGTCAAAATTATATCAATTACAAGTTCGGTTTATCCCGTCATAGTGAGAATCGGGCAAGCAGAAGAAAATATAAAGCAAGAGTAGGGAGGTTAAATATGTAATTTTTTCATGTAAACAAATCTTTAAGGTGCAGTACTGAAAAATTATAAAATAATCGAAGGCAGTATAAGCTAGTACGAAAAAATTGCCGGAAGGTAAAATTTTGCAATAATTGCATGACCAAGTGCACTTTGGTTATTTCCATACTTATTATTTAATTCAATACTAATTAGCGTGCAAATCGCCAGAAGGCAGATTAAGGTTAGGGCAAGTTTAGAACGAGCAAAGGGAGGACTTTTTCCAATGGCGGCTCGCGGCTTTGAAAAGTGGTGAAGGTTAGAGGGGGAAAGCCTCGGAGGCAAGGCGCGGCAGGCGAAAATTTTTTGAGAACCACGCCGTAACTGCCAAGATTTGTTAACCATAATTATTATTATTTTTTAGGTAAATCAGCAAAGAATAAAATATATATATATTTCATTAGCAACGAAACATTTTGAGTACTTACTTGAATAACAAAAATATAGTTAACTCGAGGATTAACTTTTAAAATGGAGATCAATTCGAGCATCGACCAATGTGTAATAACGCGCGAAAACTACCTAAACAACTAGCTATCTAATATATAAATCATGTTGGAGCTCTACGTATACAGTATCCAGTCAAAATAAATAAAAAAAAATGGTAAGTTTGCAATAATTCGCATAGAGCTAAAAATTGGTACAGGTCATAAGTACACTATTACAAATAACATATCAAAAATCCCCACCGATCCCAAGTGTGCTAAAAATATATTCAAGGTCAAAGGTCAAAAGTATGTTTTTTAATTATTGAGCTATCGCTATCATTTACTTATGTCGTTTTTTGGAGCAATTGGTTATATTATGCAAGGAAGTGGAATAAAAGAGGTACTTTCTTTAATTTATGCACCTAATTCATTAGAAAATATGCTCAGTGCCCATGCTTACGCGAGAGCTGTTAGAGTTCATACATTACTTCATCTCACTTTAGCAACAATAATATCAAAAGAACTTGTGCTTAATAATACTGTTGAAAATGTAGTAAATAACACTATTTCATACAATGTTATTGAAGATGGTGATGAAACAGCTGAAGCATTACTTTATCAGTCCAATCAAAAACTAAATGAATATGAAGAACGAGGACCTACAGGAAATCTATGGATACAATACTTTCATATGGTGTCGATTGCAAAGGAGTTTATAAGGGCTGAGCGTATGGGAGATTGTCAAGCTCATTTGAATAGCGTTAAACAAATGCTTCCTTATTTTCATGCCTCAAGACATTTTAATTATGCGAAATCTACGCACCTATATCTGCAAGATATGCTACAATTAGAGAACTTAATTGATCCTAGTATTTACCAAAAGTTTATAAAATGATTTTTCACTGTTAGACGTTCTGATAAATTAAATAGTGGAACTTCTATAGATATGGTGAGTCAATGATGAACTTGATGAAGACAGATGGAGGTATTGCTCGAGGAAGAAGTACGCAAGAGAGTATCATAAGTAAATGGGTTTATGGCATGCATGCCATGAACACTGTGTGTCAAGGATTGGAAGATCTCGGTAATGTTAGAATGGATACAACAGAGCAGCATGTAGATGCAAGTGATTCACGAATGAAGAGAGATATTGAAGACGTCAAAAAACTTTTTGAGTGGTACTTATCACATGATCATTTTACTGAAGTTAAACAAATCATTTCCATTGCCAGTGGAGTCGTCGGTGATAATAAAATTAATTGTCATATGCTCGTGAAGTGGGATTGGCTTCTATGACTAAAATGACAGGACAAGATTTCAATAATATTAAACTAAAATGTGCTTACAAAGTATTTCCCCTTTAATTTAAACCATGAGTAGCACCATAAAAGTTCATGATGAAAAGGTACCTGTAGATCCTGTATTATTATTTCAACGTATGAGTATTACTAATGCATTTGAGGATGAAATTGAAAAATTCTTCGAATATGAATTAGCCCCCTACCCATTATCACTATTTGACGCAATTGGAATGCGTAAAACACAGAAGGCCGTCATCTACAGTTGCTTTCAATCAGTAAATATTGAAAATATCGACACAAATGCTACCTACATCATCGATGGAGGATATCTATTGCACCGCGTTGTGTGGAATAGAGGAGAAACATTTAACGCTATTTATGATAAATACGTTCAGTACGTACATCGTCATTTTGGTTATAGAGCGACTTTATAATATTTGATGGTTCCAGTGATTATAAGAAAAATATTAAAGCTGCAGAACAACGTCGTCGGACTGCAAAAACATCTTCATATTGTGATATCGTTCTTGATGAATTTGTGACAGTTCCAACAAACCAACAATAATTTCTTTCAAATACTCACAACAAGTCTCGCTTCATTTCAATGTTATGTGAAAATTTTACAACTGCGAATATTTTGGTGAAACAAGCTGATAATGCCGCCGATTTCCTCATAATTGAAACAGCAGTAGAACGATGCAATACAACAAATACAACTATCGTTGTTGGTGAAGATGTTGATTTGTTAAGACTACTGACTGCACGAACTCCAATTGATAGGATTGTTTATTTTTTGAAACCTGGGAAGGCTCATGAACGAACAAAAATGTATTCACCGAAAAGCTTATCTACATATCCAAAATCAAGGTCATATCTTATTTTTACATGCAATAACTGGCTGCGATAGTACATCAGCTATTTTCAAAAGGGGAGAAACAACAGTATTTAAATTGTTTGAAAAACATAATGATTTAATCGATTGCGCAGAAATATTTAAAAATATTGACGCTTCTCCACAAGTCATCATCACAAACGGGACTCGCTTTTTTCTTGCTATATATGGAGCTCTAAAAAATATTGATTGCATAGACAAGTACAGATATTCAAGTTTTGTTAAAAACACACGGAAAAACTAAATAGTACAACTATCTTGTCTTCCTTCAACATCTGCTTCTGCTTGTCAACACATATATCGTGTATACTTCAAGTTCAAGTGTGGCTAGGCAACCAACTGGACCCAAAGGACTGGGGTTGGAAATTGGTAGATAACACGTTGGAGCCAATTCAAACTTTACTTCCACCTGCTCCAGAAAAACTCCTTAACACTATTTTTTGCAATTGCAAAACGGGTTGTAACACAAACTGTGGCTGTAAAAAAAGTCGGATTATTTACTTCACCAGTATGCGCAAATTGTCAAGGCCAGTCTTGCTTTAATATTGAATCAAATGCAACAGAAGAAGATTCTTATGATATGAATGAGGAAACAACTGATGCATCTTTCTTCTTGGAACAATCTACAGATATCCAGCAAGAAGAGGGCGGAGGAAGAAGGCGAAGAAGACAGTCCTGTAGAAGGATTTGAAGATTATCAGTCAGACTAAAATTTTTCCGAAATCAACAATAATTCGTTCCAATATAGTCATTACCGTTACCATACTATTTTTTAATTATTAGCATATTGACTAATAAAACCGAATTACAAAAAAATAATTTTGACCTTTGACCTTGAATACATTTTTTAGCAGACGTGGGATCGGTGGGGATTTTTGATATTTTATTTATATTAGTGTTTTTAAGACCTGTACCAAAATTCAGCTCTATGCGAATTATTATAAATTGAAATGTGTATTTTGACTGGATTAAAAAGCCACTGTAGTATACACTACTTTGTACAGGTTGGCCAGTTTATTATGGGATGACACCTTATCTCAGAATCTACCGGGTGTACCAAAAGAAGTTAATACAAAAGTTGTTTGGATTTACTTAAGTTTTTGAAATATAATTTTTTTATATATACAGAATGTTCGTATTTTCGAGGGCAAGTATCAACTTTCTTATTTTACATAGAATACCCTGTATATTAAGGCATTTTTGAATTCCTCAGAAAATTCTAGATATTTTTTATATAAATATCCTGTACCTAAGCCTAACCGTTTTTGACATATTTTCAATTTTATGTCAAAAATTACGTTTGCAGGTCTAAATATAACTATCAATTTATCGTATTGAAAGCCTTTATTTTTTAATTGGAGTTAATTTCCTTGTAGAAGGGATCTACTTTAGTAGTCTGTGTTGGCATTTTTATAATAAAAACTAACCTTAAAAAATGTAAATGGAAAAAATGGTTGTCATTTTTTTTTAAATAGAAACCCCATATTTTTATAATTTTATCTTATTTAGCATTAAAAATAAGGGCGACTTTATATAAGGTTGTCGTCTATTCGAAAAATGTGTAGTTTTTGTAATATTGGCAATTTAACATTTTTCTACTGAATAATGCTATACGGCTTTTATATTATGTTATTAGTTCGTAATGACGGCGAGGCGTGGCGAAAAAAAAACACTCGAGCACAACAGAAATGACACTATTTCTTGTCGTCTGACAACACAACTACTTATTGGCCCAGCCGGGAAGATTAAGTTATTAACTTTTCGTCGGGCGCAGCTGTTCTAGCAGATACAAACGTCTTTCTTATGCATCGCGTATGGTAACCTATACTACCTATAGTGTCAAAATCCTCACCGCATAATGTGTCTAGAAATATAAAACGCTGGCCAATGATAGTGTTCTTCTTTATGCTAACATGCGATATTTATAATTTGTACATTATAATGTAATCTCAGATGCAGTGTATCTAGTGATGCCGTCGAGACGAGAGATTCTCGTCTCGTCTCGACGAGACGAGAGAGGTATTTTCTCTCGAATGAAACCCCGAGACGAGACGAGAGAAAGATGCTCTCTGGGCGAGAATTTCTCGTTTTTCTCTCGATCTCTCGAGCAAAAAATTGGCATAATAATAAAAAAAAACAAAACATCTTTATGATTTTTTCATACATAAGTAATTTGGTGATACCTATTGTATTAAATTCGGAGTTAGCATACACATTTTCGACACTTGTGGTGGGTTACCCAATGTCGAGTTAACTCTTAACTCGCGAGTTACCCTCGATTTTTCTATAGAAAACCCGCGGGTTAAACCTAACTCATTATTGAGAAACCGGCCCTTGGGTTTTTTTAAGGGTGAAAAAGGGTGGGGGTCATTGAAAAAAAAATACAAATGGGATATTGTGATACCTTATTTAGAAGGTGTTATCGAATACTTTATGATGCCAAAATATTAGATGCATATAACCCTCCAAAACGACATGTCGCCATTATTTTTTCTTATTACATTTCTGCATTTTTGACATACTCTAGAATCAAAAAGGTTTAACATGGAAAATAAAAAAAGGATTTGTAAATATTATGCGATTGCTCTTAATAGTGCAGGATCTAAGATCTAATAGGGCAATATCTTCATAGGATAGGATAAAATAAGATAGGGAATATGCAAGTTGTTTTTTTTTTTATTTTAAACCATTTTGATTCTGTAAAATCTCAACAATGTAAATCTTTAAGACGTTGTCATTTTGTTTGAGATAATAATAAGAATAAGAACAAAATGTTCTGGAATCTTATTTACCTACTCGATAAGACCTTAAAAATGAAGTATCGCCTTCGCATTAAAAAAATTAAAGATTTTTTTTCATTTTCATCAGTAAGAAAATCGTTTACCTATGTAGTAATATTCCATTTTTCCAAAACCTTAATTTTGGAAATATTTCCAATAACTTTTATTTTATCTTTTTATATTCTTTTTTATTTAGATATTATTGCAACCTGTATAAATTCTAATTGATGATCGCGCTAATAAAAATAGTATTCTATTCTTTAATGCGCTTGTCCTAACAACCGTGAGGAGTAAAGTAGACGGTTTTTAGAACTAAGAACAACAATAGGGATCTTGCCAATTTGCTGTAATATAAAAATTGTAATTAAATTTAAATTCTAATATATTTTCAAAATGGGTTCAAATTTGAATCGAAATTTAAATCATTTTTTCTAAGAACCAGAAGAATCCTATTTAGTTCACAATATAAATCGAGGGAGTTACATTTTCATAAAGGTGTTATTGAAAATGTCCCGCACATATACTTACCTTTGTCTTACCTCTTTCTATAAAAAAAATAATAAAGCGCCAATCTTAAACATTTATCTTCATTTTAGAGGCACAAAAAGGATTATGTTAAAAAAACCAAAATAAAAAAAAATAACAAAATCCTTCAACTTTTTTTTGCCACTGCGTAGAATAAAGTTTTGACTGGAAAGCTGTAGCGTTTGAGAAGTAGTGCACAATACATATTTTTCTATACAGGGTGTTGCAGATTGCTTAAAAATACGTTGCTTTAAATTAAAAGAATGTTTTTACAGCAATTTAAAAAAATAAGGTTACTATAAATTGTACACAATGAACACGTAGAAAGCTACAGCTTAAATAAATCTTTAAATTTTTTATTGTAAAATTTAAAGTATAAAAATAAAATTAAAAAGAAGCAATTAGAAATTCTATTATTTAAATAATTTTAAATACATTTTCTCTTCTTTTTAAAGCTCTATCGGCCAGAGTAAGAATGTGTTAATAATCTGATTTTTCATACCAACAACTGTCAAATTTCAAGGTAATACGCCAAGAAATGCATAAAATATTAAACAAAAACGATTTTTAAAATTAACACCCTGTGGATAAAGAATGGACCTATGTTAATATATACCTTTAATTCATAAAATAACCCAAGGAATAACCCCTTTTAACGCTGTATATTTTGTTATATTTTATGCTTTTTTAAATTGAATATTTAGTATTTGCGAGAGGGTCGAGACGAGACGAGAGAAGGATTCTCTCGAGTGAGAGAAAGCGTTCTCTCGCCGAGACGAGAGACATATTTTCTCTCGGCTGACGAGACGAGACGAGAGTAGGCCTATTCTCGTCTCGTCTCGTCTCGACAGCAACACAAAGTGTATCCAAGAGATCAAAATGTTTGCCACGTGCACATCAAACTTTCGAACACAAACTGTCACAGACATATCGACAGCTGGTCTAAAAATAGGAGGCTACCTATGCGGTGGGGATCTTAATATTATAGATTACCATACACGATGCAAAAGAAAGACTATTGTATCTGCTAGAACAGCTGCGCCCAACGAAAGATTAATAACTTAATCGTCCCGGCTGGGGTAATAAGTAGGTAGGTGTATTGTTAGACGACAAAAAAAGTAATTTCTGTAGTGCTCGATTGTTTTTTTTTTCGCCACGCCTCGTCGTCATGGACAATTAATAACAAAGTCGTATAGCACTTTTACAATAGAAAAATGTTAAATTGACAATATTTCCAAATCTACAAGTTTTCGAATAAACAACTTCATATATAAAGTCGCTCTTATTTTTAATGCTAAATATGATAAAATTATAAAAATAGGGGTCTCCATTTCAAACTTTTAGACTTACTTTCTTTACTCTACAGAGACGTCGGAAATTATAGTTTTCAGAGAGATATTATGAAATAGTTATATCTAGACCTGCCAAGGTCATTTTTGACATACAATTCAAAATAAGTCCAATATATAAAATACTAGCTGACTCGGCGAACTTCGTACCGCCTAACAGTCAATGAATG
>MU182009.1:303889-342619 GCA_016904865.1 Pissodes strobi | reverse complement strand
TAAAATGTATTTATTTAGATACACATTTTACTTTGGCATGTAAAAAAACCATTAGATAGTACCTGCTAAGCCAAATCAAATCACTTTCAACTGTCATTGTCAAAAATAGTTTGGTCATTTTACAAACGTGACACAACTGGCACAAGTTCTTTTATGTAGTTCTGCCTATTCCTCTCTTAATTTTTGATAAGTTTTTAGTATCAAATAGTTATGTACTTAGTTAGTTAGGTAGTTTAAGCATTGGATCAAAAAACAGAAGCGTCTGTGATTTATGGTGAAAGTAACCGCAGTTTGCATCAAGCGGTACGAATATTTAATGAGAAATATCCAGTAAATCCGATTTCACCGCACTATTATAGGAAATTACTCTAAAAATTTCTTAATAGTGGTAGTGTTAATAACAAAAAAGTTCTGGAAGAAAATCAATTGCGGAAGAGAAACAAATTAACATTATCGCTACTGTTGTCAATAATTCGTAACGTTCAACGGAAAGTATAACCGAGGAATGTGAACTTTCTGCAACCACGACACCTAAATATTTTAAGAAATATAAATTCCATCCGTACAAAATAAATTCGGTCCATCAATTGCCAGTTTTGTGAAATTACGTGTGAAACAATTTCTCGGTCTCCAAACTATATTAGACATATTTGTTTTAGTGACGAGTCAACTTTTTTAAAATGGAAATGTAAATAAGCAAAACGTCAGGTATTGGTCTAATGTAAATCCACATATTCTCCGAGAAGCACATACACAGTTTCCAGAGAAAGTTAATGTGTGGACTGGCATACTTGGTAATCACATTGTGGGTCCAATATTTATCGATCAGAATCTTACCGGTCAACTTTATCTGAACATGCTTCAAAACGAAATATATCCGCTCCCGTTCATTACTCACAACCTGTTAGACCTGGGATATCTGAATGGTTCCCTAATAGGTGGGTCGGAAGGCGAGGACCCATCGAATGGCCAGCTCGATCGCCTGACCTCACTCCATTTGAATTTTTTCTTTGGGGATATCTGAAAAGTAATGCTTTCGCCACAAGGCCAACTCGTGTTCAAGACCTTAAAGACAAAATAAGAACCGTTTGCAGTAGAATACCTCCAGAAACTTTTCAGAATGTTAGAGAAGAGTTTACTAACAGGCTTTATCATTGTCAGGCGGTACAGGGAGAACATTTTGAACATCTTCTGAAATGATTCATGACTTTAAACTTAATTAATTAATTTAATAAATTATTGATATTTCTTTAGATATTTAATTCTTTATCATTTAAAATCGGCCTAGCCAGTATGGTGAGCGATTAGATAATGAAAATACCTTTAAAATGAGGTATCACTCGATACCCTTTGCCATTTGAAAAAAATATAAAAAATGGCGCCCAGCTGTCATTTTGACATTTAACATCTAAAAAGTTATGTCAAAAGGTAGACAATCCGCATTTATGTGCACACTGCAAAATTCATCGCGATATATACAAGGGTTCAAAAAATATAAGGGGGGTCCCATCATTTACGCGGGCACTGTATAATAGAATAGAGATATCTGCACAGACTGTACAGGGTGATCCCCTATAATTTTAACTTTTTTATTTTAAGTGTCACGAAAAGATTAAAGAAAAAAATACTTTTTCCTGCTTGTAAAAATATTGGAAAAATGATCAGTATACAGGGAAAGTCAAAAGGTTATTTTTTTTCAATGGATCACCCTATATATGAATTTATTTTTCGATTCCTCGTAAAATTCTAAGCATATTTTATGTATGATGTTATACCTCTAGAGTTAATAGTTTCACAGCTGTAAACAGTCGAAAATCGGTACTTTGGCTAATTTTCACCTTAGTAGCAAGAAGATCATTAGAGATGGAATAAAATGAATTTCACATTCCTATCTTAACATTTCAAGAGCTATCTGACAGTACTAACTGGCAGGCGGTACCATGGATACCAAATCTGGTACCTCGGTAGGTACGATCAGTTAGCACCATCAGATAGCTCTTGGAAAGTTAAGATGAAAATGTGAAATTCATTTTACTCCATCTCTAATGATCCTCTTTCTACCCAGGTGGAAAGTAATCAAAGTACCGATTTTCAACCGTTTAAAGCTATGAAACTACTAAGGCCCTCCGTCCACCGCCGCCGCAACGCAACTGCAACGCAACTATATTGCAACTGCAACTAAAGTACACCCATTCTTCTTGAAAAATAAAAAACGAAACGCCTTTATAATGGCAAAATTACTGCAAATAAATGAACACAAGTTTAAAGCGTTCTACAGAATGCCTAGATTCCTATTTTTGGAACTTGTTAAAGCTCATCTACCGACGCAACTCAAACACGATTGGTTTCAGACCGTTGCGTCTGCAATTGATCATGTCAGTTTTAGTGCAACCGTTGCATGCGAAACGTGGTATTTTGTACGTACCATGATTTTTATAAATTAACTTACCTCAATGTAACAAGCAGTTTTTCTTCTGCACTTATGTTGGTTCTATAATTCGTGTTCTTTTTTTTTGTATGTACGGTCGCAGCCGTTATACAAATAAATACAGCTACTTGAGTTACAATTGTAATATAGGTACTCTAGAGATATAACATCATACATAAAATATGCTTAGAATTTAACGAGGAATCGAAAAATAAATTCATATATAGGGTGATCCATTGACAAAAAATTAACTTTTTGTTTTTCCCTGTATACTGATCATTTTTCCAATATTTTTTATACGCAGAAAAAAAGTAGTTTCCAGTACCTACATAACCATACTTTTAATTTTTTTGAGACACTTAAAGTAAAAAAGTTAAAGGGGGGCGACAGTATAGGGGATCACCCAGTACTTCCTCAAATAATATTATTTGACGCCACGCAGAGGCCGCTGTGCGAAATTTCAAATGTTATGAAAGTACTATTTAAGGTGCATTGGATACTGCGTTTGTACATTGAGTGTACAACGTTCTTGTTATTTTTTTTTGTTTTGTATATACAGCACTGTATAATGTGGACCTACCATTTGAACGTATCGCCATTGACGTAGCTGGCCCTTTTCCGGAAACAAATAATGGTAACAAGTTCATTTTAGTGGCAATTGACTACTTCAGTAAATGGCCTGAAGTATTTGCGGCCCCCAGTCAAGAAGCTGTTACCATAGCAGAGGTCCTCGTGAATAACCTATTCAGCAGATTTGGTGTTCCATTAGAGCTGCACTCAGATCAAGGACGCAACTTCGAATCCAAAGTTTTCCAGAAAGTCTGTGATTTACTCAACAAATCCATAAAAAAGAGAACTCTGTTTACCCTGTGACCTATTATTCGGAACACCAGACAACCAGGATATGGAAATTCAAGACCACGCGGACTCACTTAAGGAAAAGTTATTATACCTCCATGAATTAGTCAAAGAAAACACGGAGAAAGCCATTGACCGAATGAAGACACGATATGATCTTAAAGCTAATTCTATGGGATTTCAGATGAACGATAAAGTCTGGTTATATAATCCGCAAAGAAGGAAACGCAGATGTCCCAAGCTAACGCCAAGGGCCCTATACAGCCATCAAAAAAATTTATGATATAGTGTATAGAATTCAACGTAGCCCCAGACGCAAACTGAAAGTTGTCCACCTCGACAGGCTGAAACTATATCGCGGACATGTAGTAGCTGATCGGGACGCTCAGGATTAAGAGGGAGACAATGTTACGGCTAGCAACCATCCGAATGTTTTGGGCTACCCTATAGAACTAGCCGCCTTGTCGCGTCTACGTCTGAGTCATCGCCGCCGGCCGCGAAGTTTCAGGAACTGTGGAATTATCTCGATTCCCTGATCGAGAATTATATAGAGTGGCCTCGCTTCTTCCGGAGTATTCGTGATAGATTGTAGGTTGTATATAAGTAGCAGGCAGAAAGCGTGTTGAGTTAGTTTAATCATTGAGTGCTGGATTGTAAAGAACTATTTGTTGTAAAGTTAAAAGAGTAGATTAGTGTATGTAATTGTTTACTGTGGTAGAGAATAAAGAGAATATTAGTTTAATACAGTAAAAGTTGTCATTTCGTTAAGAACCCACGGACCAAATGTAACAATACTATAATGAAGTTCAAAAATCATCAAAATTGAATTCATAACCGAAACTAACCCCTCCCCATGACTCCAAAAAATTATTGCCTCCGGCAATCCTGCGGGACTTTTTAACTTAATTTGCTACAAGTTTTCTTTTTACCAAACCTAACACATGATGTACTAGTAATCAGAAAAAATTTTCAACACTCATATGTTATCTATGCTTTTTTCTTATTTTCATACGTGGTCATAAGAAAAATTAGTATTTTGCTGGCAATCGGCGAATAAAGTTTTTACAGGACTGATTTTTGTTGATTTTCCGGAGAATCTGTACAGAAAATTAATTTATAAAATAAGTTACTGACTGTTTGAGTTGAAATTAAGTTTGCTTTACGCGTGAAAAAATTGAGCTTAACAAACTGCAATCGTATACTTTGTTCCTTCAAAATATGATACGTAAGAAAATTTCCTAGATGGTTTGACCCCAACCTTTAAAATTATATGATTAAGAAAACGAGAGCTCATAATCCTTATGTTCCGAATATATGAAATTCAGCAAAATGAGAGCAGGCAATTTGGCCGACAGGGAATATATTAATTTTACATCTAGATTACATGAAGCTGTTAGAATTCCTAATGGGCTGTTTACAATACCGGTCCAAGAACCTGCTCTATATAGAATTGAGGTTGTCAAGTTATTTGCTGACTATTTCTCAATTCTGCAGTTCCACATTACCTGGGATCTCTCGAAAATTGTTCTACCTATTAAATATTACGGTATCTCTTTTTGACATAAGCATTTTGAATATTTTCAAGATATTATGCAATCTAGATGTCAATAAAGGCCTGCCAGAACTCCTGCTCCTGATGGAATCCCCCTTTTAGTTAGGTATCTGTTTTTAGTTTTAACACTGCATACCACTACCAGTCGTTTCCTTGATTGTTCCTTTGTTTGTAATTCTGGATAAATCTCTGTTACTAACTGCAACCGATAATAGTTCTTATCATCTCAAAAGTGCTTGAAGCTTTTGTCTGTGACCATAGCTGATTGACCGGCAGTTTGTAGAGCCCCTAATCCTTGGGGAACTTGGGGAGTGGATATCAGGTTCGTTCCAAATAATTTTATTTCTCCCTGACCTTTGATAGAGTAAGTGGTAAAGGTCGAATTTGTAAGCTTCGGTTTCTTTGGAATCGGAGAATATTTGTTAAAGTGGTTAGAAATGGTTAGGTCGTCTCTAAGCTTGCTCAGGCTTAGGTTTTCACATTAAATTTAAGAAAATTGGAGTAAAGTGTGGGGCTTCGAAGGGTCATATCTGTATACCTCAGTGACATGTGCGCATGGAGACTGGTTACAAATATCATCGGATTTTATTAACTTTTCGTATATGATGCTCCCCTGGATTATGTATAATTGCTTCCTATATACCGAAACAGAATTTTTGCACTCGACGCGCGTTTCGCTAACCATGTTAGCATCATCAGGAGATGATTAAGACTGCTGGTTAGCGAAACGCGCGTCGAGTGCAAAAATTCTGTTTCGGTATTGTGGATAAAGCTCTGTTTTAGAGAATATCATCGGACTTTATTAAGTTTCCGTATATTATGCTCCCCTGGATTATGTAGAATTGCTTAATATTGTTTTTAATGGTAAACTCTTATTTATAATTCATATCTTAACTAACTATAGCCCCAAATGTCTTCGAATCTTGGAACTCAATAGGAGATGTCAAGGCTTTCACTACCATTAAGATCTTATATAGTGTCATTCTTGCCTAGGTTTGCCGACTGGTTACAAATATGATCGGACTTTATTAACTTTCCGTATATTATGCTCCCCTGGATTATGTAGAATTGCTTTATATTTTTTTTAATGGTAAACTCTTATTTATAATTCATATCTTAAATTAGTATAGCTCCAAATTTCTTCGAATCGTGGAACTCAATACGAGATGTAAAGACTTTCACTGCCATTAAGGTCTTATAATCTTATATAGTGTGTTTTCGTTAACCTACATCTGTGTGGTATTCTTGCTAAGACATATATATAATAAATAGCATTTTTTAATAAAAGACTATAAAATGATAACAGACATTAATAGATTGCGACGTTCCTTAAGGTGACACGATTTAAGTTTAACCGAATTCAGCATGACATTTTGACTGCAGTATTTTACAGCATGAACTGCTTTTTCTAGGTATAAGGCTGTATACCACCAAAAAAATTTGTCCAAAATTAATTTTTGGAATGTTATTACGTAGAATAAAAGAGATATTCACATATGTATGTATGTATAATTGTTTTAAACGATTTAATTTTGTACAACAATTTATAGATACTATAGCAGAATATCCACGTGTGGATATATGGGCAACCCAGAATATGGACTTTTGGATATCTATTTCCTACCAAAATATCCACATCTGAAGAACAAACCACGTGCGCTTCCCTCTATCATAAAAATACACTAAATAACAAACAAACCATCATTGCCATTCCGTTAGCAGTGTTAGCACCACATTAGCGAACATCGACCTTCAGCCATTTACATTAGTTCGGGTGTTTAAAAAAAAAACATCATATCCCCGTATGAATATTCGTGTCCTACTGCGATCTAAATTAATCTACCGACTTCTGCACTATTTTTTCCAAGTGCGTTATTATCCCGTATATGAATATCTATATCTATGTGGATATTGTGGTAAATTTCACTATACCTGGAAATATCCATGGAGCGAAAGGGGTTAATTACCTTTTCCTTATGTAGTTTCACAACTAACTTTCTGTGCTTTTTAGTTTAGAGCTGCATGTTTAAAGATATCTATTAAGTTTTTTCTTTGTCAAAGGTGTTGTCTCGTATATTAATAAATAAATATTTAAACATATAAATATAAAAAAATATTCATTCATTAGTAAAGTGAGGATATATCTAAGTTACATATGCTGCGTACAATTTACGTAAATCTTAAAACTTTTTATCCAACGCTCCGATACTGAAGTTTATTGTCCACGGTTTCAAGACCTCAGATCAAAAGGCTGCAAAACCTTCGCCTCAAAACCCATTAATAGAAATAAAATCGGGAAATCAGTCAGTATTCAGTTTTTTTAATGATGAACATTCAGTGACTTCCCTTAGATGAGTGGTGCAATGAGTAATAATATAATAGACAATTATTTGGGGAACACCGATTTGAGTCGAACGATCGCGAGTCAAGTAGACGTAAGAGTTACATCATATGCCAGTATGTACGCGGTGGCCATCATCTGTGAGTTCATATTACAAATCGAATATTTAAACAAATTAATATAGGTCTTAATTTGTATCTTTCCTTACTAACTATGATACTAAAGTTTCCGCAGCAGCCTTTGGCCGCATGCATGATCCACCCCATGGCGATCAACAGATGTTGAGGCGTTCACCCGGAAAGTTCTATTCATCATAACACATTGTATACAAAGATATAGCCGGAAGATAAAATATATCGCATTAATGGTTAAAGAATACTAATACAAATTTGATCCTAAAAAGCGTAAAGAACTGATCCATTTATAATTGAATAGTTCGGAACTTACTCGGACGTGACATTTTTTTTTTGGTTGTTTTGCACGCAGTTGGATCGTGAATCTTTCTCTAGATCCTTAAGGAAGTTTTATAAATAAACCATTTTAAAAAATTGATCTTTTATATTCCTAGTCGATAAAAATTTAATTACTTACTGCGCTGATTTAATTATCTGATAAAGGTATACATACTTTTTACTACGAATATTGTACCTAATTAAAATATAACTAATTTATTAATTATAAAATTCATTGTCATGTAAGTTTAAAACGGGTTGAATTATAAATTGGCGGAAAAAATAAATACAAATTGTCCCCAGTAAAAATATATTTAGTCTCTGAAATTGCTACAGGTGGGCACAAGAGACACACTAAGTCCATAAATTGGTATTATTATATTGTACCGAAACTAATTGAATACGATTATAAAAATAATCTTCAACTTCATTTCACGTTAGACTTCAATTGCAGCTTTTGACATTTTTGAAGAATGAACCAGTTTGAAACATGCATAATGATTTGACAGCCTTTTTTCAGCCTTTTTCTGTTGGACTATTCAGTATGTTATTGTCTGTTAATTCCATCATATTTATTGGGCTAAAATAGCCCCAAAGCAATAGTAACAGCTTGTATCTATAACTTATTCTTCAGTTTAATGAGTACCTAGATCAGGGAAATTCTTTCAGAACCTGAAAATAACCAAAACAGTTTTATTGACATTATTTCCTCGCGAATATGTCAAATACATTCATAGTAGATTCATGATCATTATCATTAATAATTTCAACAGTTAAGAATACTATTTGCACTTATATAAGGTTTTTTTTTATTTATTTATTATAATTCAAACAGCCAGGGTCCTTATGTCTTATTGCCGACTCTCCGTGATCACATATCAACACTGCGGTAATTTAAGAGAATTCTTTGAAAAAAACGAAACATTTAACAAATTTTTCAAAAACACCTTTATCACACCTAAGTACTAAGATATTTTCAGACTTTTTGACGCTTTTGATGTTAAATATCAAATATCCATTTTCTGAATTGTATTCTTTTAATTCTTGATGATTATATAGTTTATAAAGTTTAAAATCGTCTTGTAGTACCTAAACGAATTTGCGAGTAACCCACGCTATTGCTTACACTTCTGCCGCATTGGCATGGATCCGCATGGAAGGCACCGAGAAGCAACTTTTCATCCCTCATTGTTCTTACTTGTTTAGCTGACCGCCGAACTTTATCAGGGGTTTCTTTATTAAGCTCTTTCAGAATACCCTTCGTCATAATACCCACTCAGTGTATCTCTGACTTGGCGTATGCAAAGTCCTTGGTTATGCTACATCTTAATCATAGACCGCAAGCCCATCGAAACATATTGGGGTCATACATTTTGAAATAGTCTAACTTAAGTAGTGCTAAGGGAAATAAAAACTTTGAGCCCTATGCAGTACATTTAATGCAACTGAAAAATAAAGAAAATTTTTAATTTTCGGAAAATTAACCTCTGGTGCAATAATAATAAAATTCTGTGAGGCTTTTGTAAAATTAATATTCTATATTGATAAGGATATATTATTTCGCTATGCCATATCAATTAGTGTAGCTCTGGGGTAGTAACCGAAGAAATCAACCAGCTCCCTTAGACTTCGGGGGCAAGATCATTTGATTCTGTACGGCATCCAGTTCTAGAATATTAATTGTTATCTAAAATCTTTTAAAAAAGTTGAGTCGTCTAAAAATTGCATCTAATACTTAGGTAACTGGCGGTAATAAGGCCCAGCAGGAGATAAGGCTCACCCTTGCTATTTTCCAAGATTATATTCAACTATATTGCGGCGACATCTTGAACCCGAACAGATGATTCTTCCCACATTTGTAGTTTAGCTGGGATTACTTCTTGACACTGTAATTTGCTGTAACCTATTACTGTGCCTTCGATGAGCTAATTTTATAAAAATAAATCGCTAATCATCGCCCAATACCTAGTGGATTTTAACTGTTTTATAAAATATTGATATAGGTACGTATACATATAGTACTTAAGACGCTACATTTGTTGTGTTTACAAAGATTTTTTGTTTATTGTAAGTAACCTAACCTAAAAAATTCAAAGCTTGCAAGCCAGATAATAAGACCCACCAAATTTCCAGTGGGTTGTATTACCTGCCTTGTGGACTGTATTATCTGGCATTGTTGAATGTTTCAGTTAATCCTCGTAAATCAATCACTTCTTTTTCTTCCAGAACAATGAGGAGGAAAAACTGTGGTATGCGAGCAAACTGGGATGAAGAAATGATGGAAGAAGCCCTGAACCTCATAAAACAAGGAAAGTCGCAAAGATATATGGCGGTATACCTCGTCGAACTTTATGAGCTCATATTAAATATGGCAGTTCCGAGCAAAAACTGGGACGGCAACCTATTTTAAATTCACGATTAGAAGCTGATTTGGAAGTCAGAATAATTAAGTTTGCTAAACGGGTGTTTCCACTTACACCGAGAACTATTCGGAGATGTGTTCTCATTTGTTAAAAAAAAACAACATCTCTAGCCCTGTCAAAGCTACACAGAAATTGGCTGGAAGGGAGTGTTACACTGTGTTACAGAGCCTGCCTTAGACGAAGCAAAGCAATTTCACTTCAACGTGCCCAACATATGAATCCCGCTAAAGCACAGAAACTAAATAAACCAATTCTGCAAGACTACTTCAACAAATTAAGAAATCTTTTGGAAAGGATTGGCGTGAAAAACATGCCAGAAGAGATTTACAATATGGATGAGAAAGGATGTCGTCTGAATTTGCATCACCAGCAACGAGTTCTTACCCGAAAGGGAGCAAAGAGGGTTTATTTAGTTGCCCATGAACACGCGGAAAACGTCTCCATCGTTGGATGTGCCAATGCTATGGGTCATGTGATACCTCACATGATTCTCTTTAAAGGCAAGAGACTGAAGCCGTCTTTTGAAGATGGCCTGGCTTCTGGCACCTTTACACCGAACTTAAAGTCGGCTGTGCTTCTGGATATGTGGTTCAAATTACTCCATAGGGAAGCATGGTGCAAGAGATCTTCGTCAAATGGCTAGAACATTTTGCCAAATTGCAGAAAAAGCTGAAGAATTGGGTATCCATTTGATGTGCCTCCCAAGTAATACAACACATGAGTTACAGCCCATGGACAAGGACAAGGTTTTTCGTTCATTTGAACATCACTGGGATGAGGAGAGGAATTGTTACGATATTGGGAGAACAACCCAACACGAACTTTAAACAAGGAAAGATTTCCCGACATCTTTACATCACTATCGCCAATATTACTAACGTCTTTAGAGCAACCGGGATTTTCCCCCTAACCATTTATGCGATAACAGAGTACGCTTTTGCTGCAAGTTTGGCTACATTAAGGCATAACGAGCTAAACAACAACGATGAGAACGATGCCTCAAGTTCTTCAGAAGATAATTTGCCACTTGCTAATCTAAGAGATAAAATGAATCAGGCAAATAATAACGAGCAAAATATCTTAAATAATTCGTTTTCTGAAGTGTTAATTATCCCAGAAGTTAAAATAAAACCAACAAATGTACCTGTTCGAAAAAAAGCTTTAAAGGTAACGAAAGCGCTTTTCCAAGATGTTTCTGATTCCGTGCAAATGAAGATTAACAAGGGGATAAGGACACAAGCCAAGAAGGCACCAATGCAATGGAGCCAACGCCATCATCATATGAAGGTTTGACCAATAAAGAGAATTGGTTATGTGCTGCATGTCACAAAAATTATGTCGCTGATATGAGGCAATGTAAGAAATGTCTATTATGGTTTCACAAAGAGTGTGTTGGGCTAACTGAAGATGATGATGATGACTTTTTATGTCGTCTTTGCTAGAATTATTAGGTGGGTCTTATTAACTGTCGTGCCTGGTAATAAGATCCAAGTGCTATTTAAAAAAAATTTAAACACAGCGTGTTTTGTTTACTTAAGTTTTACTGCTTAGAGTTTTTTTTTATTATGTTGATAACTGATTATGACGTGGAAATAAAAATAAACCATAAAATGTATTTTAATTTTTTTCTATCACTAAAAGCAAATTAGGCGGGCCTTATTACCAGTAGTTACCTTAATATAAATAAATAAACCACCCACAGGTATGGGTGAAATGTAGATTTTTTGGGGTAAAATGATTTGATATTGTACGGCAAGCGGCAATCGAGTTTTTAAACCAATATAAATAAGTAAGAACTATTACTGTGTTTAGTAGCCGTACGAAAATATTGGTAATCAATAAAAAAAGAGTAATTTTCAAAAATTTAAACAATTGAAAACAAACTCTAATCTTTTATAAAATGATTCGCCTTTTAGTATTATCAACTTTTTCTTTCTTTAAGTGTAAAAGAATACAGAACAACATGTGCCGATGCCGTACTTTTTCATCTTTAGGAAATTGTTTTTATGTAATTTACATAATTCCTAAAAGTCATTAAATAATACACATTTACAAAATATCATTGGGGATAATAAAAAGTGATGAAAAATCGTGATGCCGTATATTTTAGATGGGGCTGAAGATCACACAAATAATTATTAAACATTTTCCTTCAAAAAATTTTAAAAAAATCAAAATTTGGTCTTTTATGGTAAAAATCTTATAGTGCTTAACTCTATTTTCAGATAAACATGTTTTTAAAATTTAGAGTTACGAGAGATGTTATTTTGGAAATTTCCAGAAAAAGGCTACGCCCTTCGTAATTAAATAGGCAATATTGCAAACAAACTTGCAACTACAAATAATATTGTCACAGCTAGCAACCATCCGAACTTTTTTGTGCTACCCTTTAGAACTAGCCTTGTCGCCTCTACGTATGAGTCATCGCCGACGCCGGCCGCAAAGATTCAGGAACTCCCGTCCCGATGTCTGGTCGAGAATAATATAGAGAGACCTCGCTTCGTCGAGAGTATTCGTGATAGATTTTAGATTGTATATAAATAGCGGATAGAGGCGAGTTGCGGTTAGTTACTCATTGAGCGTTAAATTGTAAAGAAAGAGCTATTAGTTGTAAAGTTATAAGAATAGTTTCCTGTGTTTAATTGTAGGTACACAGTGATAAAGAATAAAGAGAGTATTAGTTTAAAATAGTAAAAGTTGTAATTTTATCAGAACCCACGAAAACATAACAATATTTTCACCAACCAGTATAAGTTATCCTTTGTGTGTGCATTATATAAGTAATGGAGTTCTTCAGGTTGCTTTATGTGATTTTTTTTTATTAGCTTATGATTATTTTCTATAATTTAGAATTATTAATAAGTGATTTTCACTGATTTTCACATACTTTTAGTGTGATGTTATGAAGTTGAATATTCAAAAATTTTATTCAGTAAGACTTAATACGTCTAAATTTAAGCACACTATTAGAAAAGAGTTTAGAAATTCATTTTTTCTCATACCACGGTTGAAAGTGGCATTTTCGCTCGCGACTTCTAACAAAAAATTTAATTTTCGGTCTAGGGTAAAAGAATAAATAAAAAATAATGTACGCGACTCATAAGTTCCATACAGATCGCCATAATCGTTTTTTAAAAGAGAAAAATATCACAGTACGCACAAAATTAAATCTAATATTTTTTATGACTTGTATCACTTTATGTGAAAGTTAGAATAAAATAGTTTTAGATACTAATTAAGTTAATTTTTAATAAATTATATTTTTCACGACAAAAAAAACAATCGAATATTGATTATTAAAATATTGATAATTTCCACTCTCTGAATCTTCACTATCACTTTCTGTATCAGTGCTTTCTGCCTGAAATTAAACCATATTTTACAGTATTAAAATTATAGATAAACTTTATGAAATAATACGTACAATATTTTTAAAAACCAAGAAGTAAAATTCAATAATTATATAGATATTAGCAAATTCGAAATTTGTGCTTCGTATGAAGAAATTCTAATTGATAATGTAGTGTTGTATGAATGACAAATAATAAATAAAACGCAGCAATTAAAATATCGATTAATAAAGTTTTCTATACTTTTCGTAGTGTTTCAATTAAAGTTAAATTAAAATTTATTAAAAATTAAATGGAAACAAAGTTACATTTTACAAGCACTGTAACAAAACAGCAATAAAAAAGAAAATATGAAGCGTTGTTTATTAAAAATTTTAAGAGAAATTATAGTACCTACTTTTTGAAACATTATTTTTAGTTTACTTTATTTACCTGTATCTTCATGTATTTCCATATCTTTGCCAGTAATATCGCTAATAGCTCTTGGGTATTCTTCGCCGTCAAACCAGTAGAAGTAGTATCTATTATTTGTTAATTTCCACACATAATTGGTTGGCTGGATTTAATACAGGGGAACATTTTCAGAAAATTCTCTTGCTTTCCTGCACCATTTTCTTTGTGCGGCATTCGGTGTCAAGTAATTACAATTATAAGTACCACACTACCACCTAAGTGTACTAAAGCCGTACAAAAGTTTTTTTGGCGAAAAAGTCCCACCCTGGGACGGAAAATTCAATTTCCCGTTGCAGACACCTGTACCACTTAAAATGTACGGCCGTACAAAAATATTTGACAAATTTACCCCCACCAGGGTTATGGATCTTCACGTTTCCACAGTTTCCACACGCACCATTCAAAATGTACGAAATGGGGCTCAAAGTTTTTATTTCCCTTAGGACTACTTAAATTATATTATTTCAAGGCGTATTCATATGACCCCAAAAGTTTTCGACGGGGTTGGGTTCTATAACATGAAGTTTGGTTTCCTTGTCGTTGTTCGAAGTACGACTCATGATCAATATTATTGTTGTTTCAAAATAAATTGACAAATTTAGAAAGGCATCAAAAACCTCTTAAATTGCCATAATTTTTTGTTCAGTTGTTTATCCCAAACACATTTACCATTAAACTTTTAAGCTATAAGGAAAACTAAGACTATTCCAGTAATTTGAAATTTTTGCAACTTTCCTATGTCACAGAATAAAAATGTTCACTCAGTATGATTCATACATCACCTCTCCTTTGCACATTGGGCTGGTCCTACTAGCGGGGTCTTTTCTAGTGATAAAGGTGGTGTAAAATGGTATTTCCCTCACTAAGACATCTTCATCTTAAAATAGAGGTTTTCTGCTAATGCACAGAGTGATCCAGATAATTCTTGAAACGAAAAGACCCCTATTATTTAATTCTGCATATTTTTTATATAATATATCACGTATGAAAACTTAACGGCTTTGGAAATATTGAAGGTTATAGAATTACAAAATACTATGATCTTTTTGATATTATTGCTTACCTATTTAGATACCTGGGGATAAATGTTTATTTTATAAATGTCACGGCATTGATATTTGAAGTCTGACTTACCGATGAATCTTTTTTTTTGCTAATATTTTACAAAATGACCTATCAACAATGACATATTAAGTTTTTAAATTTTGTTTACTAAGTATGTTTTTAAAAATCATTAATACCAGGCAATTAAAACTTATAATCAATGATAAGCAAGAAAATCAATAAAACGCATAATTTCTATTCTAAATTAAAAACCTCGCCACTTTTCTTGTAATTTTTTTTCTGGCGTTCCAGTGCATTTATAATTGCTTCGATCTCATTTTGATTTAAATTTCTTCTTTCTTTGAAAACTTTTCCTTGAATCTCTGCAATATTGTTACTAATTTTTCTATAGACTGTATTTTTCGAATACAAAATATTTATTGCATTAATGGTCAAATAATGGTTAGGTATAAAAACAAATTTGATCCTCACAATAAAAAGCGTAAAAGAATTGATCAATTTATAATTGAATAGTTCAGAACTTACTCGGACGTAACATTTTTTTACTTGTTTTGCACGCAGTCGGATCGTGCATCTCTTTGTAGATCCTTAAGTAGCGTTTAAAAATATATTGATCTTTTAAATAGTCGATAAGAATTTAATTGTTTACTGCTCTGATTTAATTATTTGATATAGGTATATTGTTTACTAAGTACAAATATTGTACCTAATTAAAATATAATTAATTTATAATTAAATTCATGCAGGGATCGTCAACATGCATACCTTGAAAAACGATTTTATTCATAAATTAGCGGGAAAAAATAACTACAGCAAAATAGTCTCCAGAAAAAATATAAAATACATATGTTTTGCCATACGAGGGCACAAGAGACAGATTAAGTCCACAATAAATTGGTATTATTATACTAAAACTAATGAAATACGGTCATAAAAATAATCTTCAGTTTAAACTGCAACTTGAATTAACGTAACGATTTAGTTACTGCTTTTGACAGTTTTGAAGAATGAAACACTGAATAAGTTGGAACATGGAGCTTTAGTATTTCGGTGGACCATTGATTAGTTTTAATGTTATTTCCAATTCTTCTTGGTGAAAAAAGGTTTAAGGCAATAGTAGCAACTTGTTTTTGTATCTTATTCACGAGTTTAAAAATAGTCCATCCAGGTACTACTTCTCTCAGAATCGAAAAAAAAACCGAAACAGTTGTAAGTAGTACGTTGTCATTATTGTCTCGTACGCAAATATGTGAAATATATTTATAGTGGATTCATGATCATTAATAATTTCAACAGTTAAGTATACTATTTGCGCTCATAAAAGTTTTGAGTGAAATTTGATTTTTATTTATTTGATATTGTCACGAGTAGCTTAGGGGGTAGCGCGTTTGTTTAAAGAATAACTCCTCAGAGAAGAGCCGCGTCGCGATTAGTACAATGACGGGGTCTCAATGCTTCCTTTAATCTACCACTGGATGTTCTACTCGTGAGGACACGCCTTGTTTAGCGTGCCGGGAAGTAACAGAGGTAGACCGAGATCGCGTTACGTGGGGTAAGAAGAGATGATAAAGTAAGCACGTTTAGTTTACAACAATAACAATGTATTAACGATAAAACTTTAACAACAATTATTGGCCAGAAAAAATGAGATTCTATTATACCCGATTACTACGGGGCGCATGTTTTCTCGATTTGAGGTACTGTTTATAGGTCTTTGTTTACTGTCTTATAATTTATAGATTTTCTTAAGGGTTGGGTTTTATTTAAGAGCACTAAGAGATTTCACTAAACTTTTTAACTGACTATTTAGACACTTGTCTTTCTCAACACTCTGACAAACTTCTTGTCAAGACTTTACTATGGAGGTTGTGCAACCCCTGGTCCTAGCAGTCGTCAAGTGACTAACCGGTACCAAGTTTGGAAGGAAAGGAATGGAGCCGAAAGCAGTCGTATGACTAACTTTGGAGCGGATAGAACCCAGAAGGCAGTCGTCAAGTGACTAACCTTGGGAGCTGGAGGTGAGACTAAAGTCTGCCGAACTGAGGGTTCGGTAGCGTATTTATATTAAAAAAGTGATGATCATTGCATACATAAGGTTCAAAGTCGCTCCCGTTGATTGCTCGCGTTGTTTATAGTTTGGCTTTAATGTTTATATAACAATCTCCAAGTTCAAGTTCAAACTTGCGACAGGGTGATATTTGTTTAGTAGCTTATGCATTTTAGTAGATTACACGTTCCCCCGCCCTCTAAAATGTTGGTCCCCAACATTAATGCGACCGCTATAGCTCAAAAAAAGAAAGACCTCAATTCGAAAAAACTTGCCGCATAATACTATGTGATATTACAATTTATAAAACATAGAAAAATATCCATCAGTGGTCTTGTTACTTTCTGGATCCAGGCTGATCCGTAGTAACTCCTTCTAGCCTCCACTGCAGTCTATATGTCTTAGCATTGACATACCATTAAACTGTTTGAGGGTATCATAAGTAAGAGCCTGCTGGAGAGACTAGTATGGACATCCACTGGTGCTTGGTACATAAAATAGAAAAGAAACATATTTTTATAAACTGTCTCTGAAATTTTATACTTAACTCTAATTCTAGATTAACAGAGAACAAGTAGAATTTAGAATTCTCCACTAAGCATTTGCATATTTGAAATATCTATACTTTACCGTTGACTGGCCAATAGACGCCTATTGGTCAATCCACGTTAAGACACAATATCAACTCTTCATAAAATACTGATACATGTATTGTAATATCTTGCTTGTATTGACTAATTCAGCCTGCATGGGATGCGTCCGCCCCATGAAAGTTCACAATTTTATAAATTGTCTCAGTAATATTTACAATTCTACAAAATAGTTTACATGACTTATTTCCTTCTAGAATCATACTAGCTGTCTTTATATTATTTAGTTATAGTCTCCTATTAAATATAGACTTTTAATAACTTGTATAAATACGGTCCTGTTCTCTATTATTTAACTATAGTACCACTATCGCAGGTAATTATAAAAAAATATATTAATTTATTTTGTACATCTAGTATTATATTACGGTCCTGTTTATGAGACTAATATTATACCTGTATTTTATGTCTCTTATTATACAATTATAGCCGTTTATTTGACACAGTTAGACTTGTTGACTTATGTAAAAATCTGCTGACTTTTTATAGTCTCTTAATCGACTTATTTAAGCTCGCTGACCCTGTTTATATTTAAAATTGTTTATCTGTACACAATTTACCGATTTTAGTTCCATGAAATATCGTACAGTCAATTATTCTAATATGTATCATTAATAAATAAAAGGTATCTTATACTTCACGGTACAATATTTTCTTTCTTCAGGCTTGTCCCTCACTTCTTGGTGGCTAGATAGCGCCCTTTGAACACTGCTGAGAAAATATCCATCTTTGCTTCGTGGCCCTTGTTGGGTATCGATATATCTGCCCCATCTCTATTTGAACGAGTATTGGCCCAGAAGTTCTGCTTCGGACCAGGTCATAGTTTCGTTTTCGTTCCTGTCATCCTGTCCCCTGTCAAGTGTCAAGTCTCAAGTCGTCGAACTTTTTGACCTCCGGAAAAATGCTGTGATTGTCATTTCTTTTTACGGTGAATGGTGACGGTGGCGTTTTTTGCATTGTGTATCGCCTAGATTAAATAAATTAAAATGTATTACATTGATATAATGACGAAGATTTGTGTTTGATTTTTCACCTTTTGGTCGGTTTCTGTTCCTGCCGAATGCAGTTTTTGCAATGTGCCCGGGGATTTGCCTATGAAGTTTGAATCTTGGCAGGTGCTTTGAAGCGAACAGGTAAGTGTTGTATTTCCTATAACCATTATCTTTGGCCTCTTTGAAAATAAGGATAAATGCTAGAGCATATAAAAACTCTAATCCAAGGGTGTTTGATGCGTGAGTTTGAATTTCTTGGAAACATTTCGCGTGACTGAGTTTGAGGTTAGAAAATGCGTGGTAAGGGTAAATGACCTTTTTCGCCATGTACTCCATGTGGGGCTTGAATATTGACAAGAAAAGTTTAATCAATGATTATTTATTCTATTCCAAGCTGTAGCTGACGTCTATTACTGCTAGTTTAACATGAAAGTGGTTATGTGAAGATTAATTATAGCTTTTTTAGGTTACGGAAGCATGGAATAGGAATATTAAGAGTCCCTGGAACTTAATGGCTTATGGTCTGGCCGAACTGTCATTGCTGGCTGCTGTGGCACCACATGTTCCAGTTTTCCCCAGTCTGTCCATGGAATGATTTTCGTCATAACTACTGGATCCTCACGTCTTCTTTCTACAACTGTAGGTAAGTAGGTAGATTTTATTGCGATGATTGCCTAGCTTTAGTTTTATTCATGTTTGTTGTCTCGTTCTTTGATAATTATTTTCAGTTTCTGCCAGATATTGCATGTCCTGCTGCTGCTGTTTTCATTGTTGTTATAATTTATATCTAACTCCAAATATCTCAAAATATTTAGATATCTTTTGAGATTGTAATGCTCTTTTCTCAGCTTTTTTTTGTTATATTTTTCTTAAGCATTTCTTCGCTTTTTAGTTCTGGATATTTGCAGTCCTTGGATACTTCTGTCGTAATCCATTACTGGATAGTTATTTGCACTGGTTTCTGAATACTCGAGGGACTGCTGGCGTCTGTGCACATCTCTACCTTCTGATATGATTGAACCAAACTCACAAGGATCTGGTAAATTGGTAAATTGATATTTAATTCTTCTTTCTGATATATATACATTGTTTCTCTATACGCCTATATATATTCTAATTTCTTTATATTACATTCTTATATCTGAGGTTTCCTTATTCTTTACTTAATCTGTACTTTATTCTACCTCTTCTGTATTTACTAATTTCTTGTATATGTATGCTTTATTTTTAAACTCGTATTATATACATATCTTTATATATTTCCTCAATTTTATTGTTTCAACTTCTGTATGCTTCTCAACAACTTTCCCTTAATTATTTCACTTTAGGTATGCAACTTTTCATACCTTATGTGAACACCTTATTCTATGTATTGTTACGTTTTTCCCGTGGGTTCTTAACTGAATTACAACTCTGCTATTTTCAACTAATACTCTCTTTATTCACTACCACTGTATACAATTTAACACTCTAAACTACTCTTATAACTTTACAACTAATATCTATTCAATACTCAATGATTATCTGAACTGAACTGACTAACATTCGCCTTAGGTCTGCTTATATATAATCTCAAATCTATCACGAATATTCGGGAAGTATTCCGAGGCCACTCTATATGATCTCGACGAGGCCATCGAGATAATTCTAGCGATCCCGAAACTTCGCGGCCGGCCGGGCGATGATTCATACAGACAGAGAAGCGAGCGGCACGGCGCGGCGGCTAGTTCTATAGGGTAGCACAAAAACGTTCGGATGGTTGTTAGTCGTGACATTGCCTCCCTCTTAAACCTGATCGTCCCGATCAGATACTGCATGTCCGTGGTATGATTTCAGTCTGTCGATGTGAACAACTTTCAGTTTGCTTCTGGGACTACGCTGAATTCTATACACAACGTCATTAATTCTTTTGATGACTGTATAGGGTCCTTCCCATACTGGCGTTATCTTGGGAGATCTTCCTTTCTTCCTTTGCGGATTATATAACCAGACTTTATCGCTCATCTGAAATCCCATAGAATTAGCTTTGAGATCATATCGTGTCTTCATTCGGTCACTGGCTTTCTCCGTGTTTTCTCTGGCTAATTCATGGATGTATAGTAACTTTTCCTTAAGGGAGTGCGCGTAGTCTTGAATTTCCATATCCTGGTTGTCTGGCGTTCCGAATAATAGGTCGCAGGGTACGCGGAGTTCTCTTCCAAATAAAACCGTGGCTGGTGTTAGTCCTGTCGTGTCATGGACTGCTGATCTATAGGCCATTAAAAATAGTGGTATGTGTTGGTCCCAATCCTTCTGATGTTCATCTACGACTTTTGACAAATGTTCTTCAATGGTCTTGTTAAACCTCTCAACCATGCCATCTGATTGTGGATGTAAGGCGGTAGTCCGTGTTTTATGGATGTTGAGTAAATCACAGACTTTCTGGAAAACCTTGGATTCGAAGTTGCGTCCTTGATCTGAATGCAGCTCTAACAGAACACCAAATCTGCGGAATAGGTTATTCACAAGGACCTCTGCTATGGTAACAGCTTCTTGATTGGGGATTGCAAAGACTTCAGGCCATTTACTGAAGTAGTCAATCGCCACTAAAATGTACTTGTTACCATTATTTGGTTCTGGAAAAGGGCCAGCTACGTCAATGGCGATACGTTCAAACGGTAGGCCCACATTATACTGTTTCATTTTGCCCCTAGATCTTGTTTTGGGTCCTTGGCTTGCGGCACAGGTTGAGCACTGCCGACACCACAATTTCACATCCTGGCAGTAGTTGACCCAGTAAAATCTGTCGCGAATCTTGTCAATCGTTTTGTTCACTCCGAGATGAGCACCAGACTTTCCATTATGAACTTCTTCCAGAACTTCCGATATCTTCCTCCTTGGTACCACTAACTGTGTCTTCACTACTTTGCCATCGGCGCTTTCCCAGGCTCGTTTAAGAAGTCCATTTTCCACCACCAGGGAGTCCCACTGAGCCCATAGAGTTTTAAAAGCAAGTCCTTTATTTGATATCTCGCTCCAGCTTGGTCTTGGTTGCTGTTCTTCTTTAGCTCTTAGCAATAGTGCTATTTCACTATCTTCAAGCTGATCCCTTTTAAGTTGCTCGGTGGTCCACTGCTGATCAACCTCAAATTTCGTTAGCCTAATCGGAGTAATTCCTTCTCGTTGATCTGCTCTTTGGCAATGCTTACAATTATCCGCGCATGGTCTCCTGGATAAAGCATCTGCATTATTATGCAATCTCCCTGCTCTGTGTTTAACCTTAAAGTTATATTGTTGTAACTTTTCAAGCCACCTGGCTACCTGTCCTTCAGGTTGTTTCATATCCAAAAGCCATTTAAGTGCTGCATGATCAGTCCTTATCAGAAATTCTTGCCCATATAGATACTGATGGAAATGCTCAACAGACCGTACTATTGCCAAAAGCTCTTTTCGGGTTACACAGTAGTTACGTTCAGGTTTCGAAAGTGTTCGACTGTAGTATTCGATAACCCGTTCTTCTACTGCTTGTACTTGAGATAAAACTGCTCCGATGCCGGTGTTGCTGGCGTCTGTGTCCAATACAAATTTACCCTTTTGTTCCGGATATCCCAATATTGGACTAGAACATAGAGCTGCTTTTAATTCCCTGAACGCAGAATCGCAGTTATGATCCCAGTTATAATTAGCTCGTTCTTCAGTGAGCTTATGTAGAGGTGCAGCTATATTTGCAAATCCTTCAACAAATCTCCTATAATAAGTACATAGTCCAAGGAAGCTCCGCAGTTCATGTTTGTCGCGAGGACGAGGCCAGTCCTTGATTGCTGTAATCTTCCGTTGGTCGGTTTGGATTCCCTCTGATGACACAACGTGCCCGAGAAATTCAACTTTTTGTTGGAAGAGAAAACATTTCTTTGGATTCAGTAAGAGCTGAGCATTCTTGATCCTAGTAAAAACTTCATTCAGGTTTTGTAGGTGCTCTTCGAAAGTTTTTCCCATTACCATTATATCATCAAGATAGACCAGGCATGTCTTCCAAGTGAGGCCTCGTAGAACAACTTCCATAAGACGCTCAAAAGTAGCGGGGGCATTGCATAGTCCGAAGGGCATAACTTTAAACTGATATAAACCACTTCCGGTAGAGAAGGCAGTCTTTTCCTTATCCTGTTCGTCAATGCCTACTTGCCAGTATCCGCTCTTTAGATCGAGTGTTGAGAACCAATGAGAACCTGCTAGTATCGTCAACGTGTCGTCAATTCTGGGAAGTGGATAGCTGTCCTTCTTGGTGACGTCATTGAGCCTTCTATAGTCCACGCAGAATCTGGTAGTCCCATCCTTCTTGGTGACTAGGACAACAGGAGATGACCATGGACTTGATGACTCTTCAATAAATCCATCTTCAAGCATTTTATCCACTAATGTGGTAACCTCTTGCTGCTTCGTCACTGGTAACCTCCGAGGATGCTGCCGTATGGGGTGAGCACTCCCAGTGTCGATTTTATGTTTTATGATGTTCGTTCTTCCAGTATTGCAATTTTTCCTTTCAAAGGCTGTGCTCTGCTCTTTGATAAATTGTGTAGCTTTCTTCAGTTCCTCGGAAGACAGATGTTGCCACGACTTCTGGAAATGTTCTGGGACTTCCTTAGGTGATGTTGAGGGTGTTACTTCTGACTGCGTTTCGCAGCTGGTTACCCATTGCACCGGCTCGCAAGTGGCTATTACATCTCCTTTATTGATTTTGATGGAATTGGATGAAATATTTGCTATCCTTATCGGTATTTCGCCGTCGGTTTTGACTAGTGCCTTGCCTACGAGGTGTTTGCAAGACAAATCGTGGTGTTGGATAAGTCCGATGCAGCCTCCAAAATTCTTCTCCAATTTCCCAAAAATTATCTGCTCGGTATTTCCGCTTATTCTGACAGTACATGCCGCCACTACTTTAGTCGGTGTGCCATCGTCTGTTTTGTTAAGGATGAACTCTTCGGTGCCAAACTTCAGAAGATTAAGCTTGTTGTCAAAAGAGAATCCATGTTGACCGATGAGATACATCCCCAAAATAAATTCGTCTTCGATGTCGGCGACTAACACTGTGTGGTGTAATTTAGTTCGTCCCAGTTGAAGTTCGATATCCATTTCCCCAAGTACTTCAGCTGTCTCATCGGTAACTGTCCGTAAAACTACATTCTTTGATATGGGTAGAACTTCTACTCTATTTACTCTGTTGGACCTTATCAAAGATACCGCCGCACCAGTGTCAACAGTAATTATTATGGCTCTTCCGTTGATCTTTCCTGTAATTGTTAGACTGTCGGCGGCTTTTTATGGAGACGATCCTGGGGGCTTTATCTTCTTTAGCCAACACCCGCCCCGCAATGTTGATTAATTGATGTTTTCCTGATTTGACTTGGGGGCCCTAGCATCTCTGGATGGAGATCTAGACCGTAGTTGTACTCGGCAGTCTCTTTTGAAATGTCCAGTCCTGCCACATCTATAGCACTGATTTGATGTATTTCGGTTACGTGGCCTATCTTCCATTGGCTCCCGGATTCTCGCCGTGGCCTGAAGAACTTCCGTTAATTTCTTCAAAATTTCACCCATCTCATTTAATTCACAGCTGTTTGTCGGCTTTTCTTCCTGGATGGATACGGCCCTGATTTTTGGCTTGGAGATGTTACAGGCCGCCTCGATTTCTAGGGCTCGACCCAAAGCTTCACTGCTGTTATCAAATTTGGCTAGGCGTAGCATTTTCTGAGTTTCTGGATCTCTGATACCATCTACGAAGTATTGGGCAGCAAGTTCCTCTTGAAATTCCTCTGTCGCTCCCGGGTAGGCCAACTGACTGAGACGTCTAATGTCTGCCTCAAATTCTTGCAGGTTTTCACCAGGCTTCTGATGCCGAGACTTTACTTGTGCCTGATACAGTTGTCTTCGGTGTTGGTCTCCAAATCGTCTCTCCATGACAGCTACAAGGATGTCATATTTCCCTTGTTGGCTGATGGGAATGGTCTGCAGTAGTTCCAGGGCAGATCCACGAAGCTCTACCACTAGTGATGTAGCCATTTCTTCATTATTCCAACCGTTGGCAACAGCAGCGGCTTCAAATTGTCTTTTGTACATTGTCCAGGATGTTTGACCGTCGTACGTTGGAGGTTTGATGTTTTGTCCTGAGGCGAATGCCCTCTCGGTGGGTGCTTGATGTTTTAGTCTGGTAAATTTTGCTTGTAGATTCTTCACTTCTTTCTGTACGTCTCCTAATTCTTTTTGTACATTTCCAGCTTCTTTTTGTACATTTCCAACTTCTTTTTGAATATTGTTTACTTCTTTTTCAAATTTCTCATTTTGTCCGTCCAATATTTTCTGTAATTTTCCTTGCTCGCCTACAGTTACATCCAGCATCCATTTCTGAAGCTGGTCCTGCTCTGCTTGCCTTTTCTCTTCCTGGTCTTGTAAAATTTTCTGAAGCCGGTCCTGTTCTACTTGTCTTTTCTCTTCCTGGTCTTGCAAAATTTTCTGAAGCCGGTCCTGTTTTGCTTGCCTTTTATCTTCTTGATCTTGAAAAATTTTCTGCAGCCGGTCCTGTTCTGCTTGCCTTTTATTTTCTTGGTCTTGTAAAATTTTCTGAAGCCGGTCGTCCTGTTCTGTTTGTCTTTTATCTTCTTGGTCTTGTAAAATTTTCTGAAGCCGGTTCTGTTCTGCTTGCCTTTCTTCCCGATCCGCTTGCCTCTCAGCATTTAGATTTTCCATGAAATCGGCCAACATTTTATTTATTTGGTCCTTTTTTGCAGTTTGTTGCCTTGTATTGACCATAGAATGTTATAAACTTTTACCAGAATCCACCAATCAAACGGTTTCGTTGACGTACTTGTACCTCTTCTTTCCTCGAAAAATACTTCGCAAGTCCGGTCCCTTCACAATCCGACTTCTGACACCAAATGTTACGTTTTTCCCGTGGGTTCTTAACTGAATTACAACTTTGCTATTTTCAACTAATACTCTCTTTATTCACTACCACTGTATACAATTTAACACTCTAAACTACTCTTATAACTTTACAACTAATATCTATTCAATACTCAATGATTATTTGAAGTGAACTGACTAACATTCGCCTTAGGTCTGCTTATATATAATCTCAAATCTATCACGAATATTCGGGAAGTATTCCGAGGCCACTCTATATGATCTCGACGAGGCCATCGAGATAATTCTAGCGATCCCGAAACTTCGCGGCCGGCCGGGCGATGATTCATACAGACAGAGAAGCGAGCGGCACGGCGCGGCGGCTAGTTCTATAGGGTAGCACAAAAACGTTCGGATGGTTGTTAGTCGTGACAGTATTTTCATGCTTACGATTACATGACTAGTAATTTCATTATTTCCTTATCTAACACGAGGCAGTGATAAGCGAATCTATCTATGTCTCTATGCTTATCTATCTATGCTTCATTATGTGACTAGCTTTATGTACAAAATATAGGACATTATATTATTATTTATATATCCATGTATGCTCTCTTTTAAACACACATTATATAAACATCTTTTGCTTAAACATTTCTCCATTATTTCACCTTATGTATGCTTTACATACACAACTTTTGCTTATATATTGCCTCACTATGTATGCTTCTTCTGAAAACATCTTCTTCTATATTTCTTCTCACTTTACATAAACAACTTTTCAACTTATGCATGCCTCTCCTATATTCTTCATGCATTACATAAACATTTCTTGCTTATGTAACATTTCACCTGGGAACTTTGCCCTTTTGGAGCCTTTGTGGTACCAAAATTTTTGCTAAAATCCTTACTGTCAGTATAGCTATTTCAGTCCGTACGCTCCACTTTCCGATGCCTAAATTCATTGCTTATCATTAAGATAATCTTTCGTTGCAGTCTTATTTAGGCCGGAGAACACTTTACTTTATAATACTTCCTCGTATACACATATATTCCTCCTGTATATACTCTCAATACACAATTTTAATGACAACTCAGTTTTCCTGCTTTTCTCGAATACGATAATCCTGCAACTGGGCCATTTAGTTGTGCTTTATTATGAATATCTTCACCTTATTTTCACCTATTTATTTTGCATACATAGTTTACTCATCTTCTCATTAATATTCACTTAACACGACTTATTCTAGCTTCTTTTTTCTTCATAACTCCTATGTACTATGCTCTGTGTATTGTCTATTTATGTACAGTTCCTTAACCTCCTAAGTGTTTTTATCTATATATTTGTCTTAATAACACTTGGGTATATATTATGCTTATTTATGTTTCACTATATACAACTTTCATTTACATTGAGACTTTAATCCCACCTCCCATTTTTGTTTTTGCTTGTTTCTTCTTTAGTTTCTTATTTTACTTGCGTACTTGTTCCATATATAATTTTATTTTCCTTATCTTTGTCGTCTTCACTAGTTTCTCCTTCTTGCTCCATGGTTTCCTTTACTTTCTCCTATACAAATCTGTTGTATTGCTCCATTTTAATTTAACAATCAGTTGTATTTAATTTATTATCTTTTCCTTGCAGATACGGACCTGGCCTTGGTCACACCATGCGGTTCTATTCTTGACCTTTCCCAACTAGCGGTGGCGCTTGGATTCAATGACCTTGCAGCTTTTAGCGTCCGCCGCAAGATGGCGACGTATATGCAGCAATGGACGTAGCTTGAACGCGCGTAATTTAAAATTGCCTTATATTGTAAAAAAATTTTTTTCAATTTCATTACTTTTATTTGCCCAACAACACTGCGCGAAAGATAACAGGCGCGTGATTTCAATTTTTCAATTATAATTTAATTGTTTTTCTTGACCTATCATTTTTTTATCGTAAATTACGGCACGTCTCTACCACGTGGTTCTAAAATCAATGACGTCTATTGCGAAACGACTTAATGATGAACTGTTCACGATGTCTCTTGTCAAAAATGTAATAGAGATGACGACTTGTATACCCGAGTACTAGGTCGCGCGTGATTTGAGAGCGAGAGGTACTGTTTATAGGTCTTTGTTTACTGTCTTATAATTTATAGTTTTTCTTAAGGGTTGGGTTTTATTTAAAAGCACTAAGAGATTTCACTAAACTTTTTAACTGACTATTTAGACACTTGTCTTTCTCAGCACTCTGACAAACTTCTTGTCAAGACTTTACTATGGAGGTTGTGCAACCCCTGGTCCTAGCAGTCGTCAAGTTACTAACCGGTACCAGGTTTGGAAGGAAAGGAATGGAACCTAAAGCAGTCGTATGACTAACTTTAGGAGCGGATAGAACCCAGAAGGCAGTCGTCAAGTGACTAACCTTGGGAGCTGGAGGTGAGACTAAAGTCTGCCGAACTGAGGGTTCGGTAGCGTATTTATATAAAACAAAGTGATGATCATTGCATACATAAGGTTCAAAGTCGCTCCCGTTGATTGCTCGCGTTGTTTATAGTTTGGCTTTAATGTTTATTAACAATCTCCAAGTTTAAGTTCAAACTTGCTACAGGGTGATATTTGTTTAGAAGCTTATGCATTTTAGTAGATTACAATATAATCCAAACAGCCAGGAAACTCCTTATGCCTTAATACCACCGATCCGTGAACACAAAGAATCATTTCTAGTGATAAGGGTCGTGTAGAATGCTATCTCTCGCACCAAGAGCTCTTCATCTTTAAATCTAAGTTTTCTGTTAATGTGCATCCAAAAACATTTCTCTTCATCAGCAAAGCTATCATCATTTCACACCCCAATCATTTTTAGTGCATAAAATCATTATTCATTGGTTCCAAACTTATGTATGAAATTTATATACTCTTAAGATTTTCACGATACCGAAAGTAAAATAAATGTGTTCAGTAAATTTCTGCCCCTATTTCCAAATCTCAAAACTATTAAATTTAAAAGCATCGAGTCTATGTATGAACATCTCGAAAAGCGTAAGAGATACAGTGTCGGTCAAATTAGGGCAAAATTGCGCATTTAGGTGCCGCACATGCGGCAGCCGGCGAACTGCGAATGTTCGCCAACTACCTAATCTAGCCAAACGGAGTTCGCTTTTTCATCCAAACATGCGGCATGCGGGCATTGCCGACCTCCGATCGAAAAAGTGGGAAACGCCGAATGTTCGCCAAAAAGGTTTAGTTTGAAAAAAAACATGAATAGCGATGATTCTGTGACAATGCTTTTAAAAAAGAAAAAGAAACCACGGAAGCGGATGTGGTGGACCGTATCACTTAACCAACGAAGGAAATAATAACCCAAACTAACCTAAATAATGAATATGTATGTATATAAACAATATTCAATCTACGCAAAAATGCCACAATACAAAATATCACTTGCTTACTAGGTGAAAGGTGAAACAAAACTTCACTCCCACAATCTCCAGACGTTGTTAAAGGCGAACCACAATCTGGACGTGTGTATGACTCCACGAACAACAGCAAGACGAGCGCTCGTTCTCTTTGATGCGTGCAAATTTACCGACACCGCGCGGGAAAAGGCGAGCGAGTTGCCGAACCATTTGCCAAACTGCAAACTTCCCATACGCACTGATCGCAGTTCGGCAAACCCTTGCTCGGAGTTCGTCGAATGCCGCATGTGCGGCCCCGGCTTAACAATATGTTGTTTGCAGTTTTAAAATTCCGAGTAGTTAAGGAATATCCGGAAGCAAACAAAATTTTAAAAAAATCGTTTTATTTTTTCCTAGGCTTATTTAAAAACGGATTTCAAATTGAATTGCACTCTAATTACCACGTTTTCCGCTCTATTTTTTTACTTTTTTAGTATTACTTTTTTTATCGTTTTCAAATGATATTGGCGTCATTAATACGAATATGTTTTTTTTTATTTCTCTCTTTCCATTTTAAATTATTATTTTTTTTTAAATTGCTTATTTTGCTTTGGCGTCATTTTAAATAGTTTGTTACTTCTGAAATTTTTATATTGTATAAAAACATTTTATTTTGTTTTTTGTGTTAAGTGACAAATTGAAGTCTTTATTGTTAATGAAAATAAAATATAGTAAAATTAAATTAACAGGTTCGTTTAGTTTTTACCCCAAAGCAAAATAAATAATTAAAAAATTATTTATTTTGCTACTAAAAGTAGAAATTAAAAAAGGAATAAAAAAATTAAAAACATATATTTATATTAATAACGCCACCATCATCAAAACGCAATAAAAAAAATAAGTTCTTATTTAAAAAAAGAGTTGATGATGACCCCTTGAAGACGAAACGTCAGATTCCAAACTGGATACTGCCCCGCGGATAGAGCAGAAAAAGTGGCAATGCAAAACTGCAATTCAATAGGAAATCGGTTTTTAAATTAAATAACCTCAGAAAAAAAAATTACCGACACTGTATAATACCTCCTACAAGTAGGAGGTATAGCACTGTGTCTCTTTTTCGAGATCCCCATACATAGACTCGAATCCGACCCACCTTGTACACTCGACAACCGAGATGCAGGAATTAGTTTCGAAGTGACTCCGCCGCGCCGCCGCGTCGATTCATTTCAATAATTTTCTAATTTACTTATTTCTTTTTCAACTGAAGGTTATTATTGTTATTGTTGCAAGGTCGCTATTTTTCAGTGTGATTAGCCATCCTTTCAGAGGATCCTATTGTTACTGTTAGATCAAGCCATTAAGGAAGTGACACCTAAGAACTGGCGAAAAGCACTCCAACATGTGATTAAACAGGAGGAGGAAATGTGGGATCTTGACGCCCTGATCTATCAGAAAGTCGACCCTTTAATTATAATATCAAGGGGTAATGACAGTTCCTCATATGACGAAGAATATAACTTATTCTAACTTAATTGTTTAATAATGTGTTTTAAGGCAGAAAATTACATACAAACTATAATCGCCAAAAATATTTTTCTCTTTTGCGTTCAAAATGATTCCATTTCGATACGCAAAGGAGTGTCGGAAAGATCGTTTTTCTATTTTGCGTTCAAAATGATCCGCAAATGCGTGTAGAAAAGAGGTACTTTTCGATACGCATTTTGTTGACTGGTTGCTATGATATTAACAAAATTGTTGTTCAATGTCAAGGCACACTAGCAAAAATTTTGACCCCACTGTCAATGAGATTTCTAATTTCTAGTAATAAAGACGTCAAAAATGACAAGATGGCCGCTCAAGTGCTGATCGAGAATAGAATAAATTAATGTTTTCATTAAAAACCTGCAAAATAGATTTTTTTTTATAAAATACATGTTTTAAAAGACATTTAGCGCATTAGCACGTTAGGAAACTCCCCGCAAGCGGGTCGTTTCCTAATTTCGTGCTCGTGCGGAAAAAAAGTATTTTAATATACTATATTTCGACATTACTTTTTTTTTTGACTGGTTGCTATGACATTAACAAAATTGTTCAATGTCAAGGTCAACTAGCAAAAATTGCTACGCCGTTTTGAATGGGAGTTCTACTAACAAAAACGTAAAAAATGACAAGATGGCCACCCAACTGCTTATCGGGACTAGAATAAATTAATATTTTTCATTAAAAAACCTGCAAAGTAGACATAATAGTATAAAATACACGTTTTAAAAACATTTTGCGCACTCGCACGAGGAAACTCGCTTAGCGCATTTTTTGTGACAGTGGCACACACACTAAAGGGACACGGCCACCTATACGACAAGGCCAGGAAGCAGGCGATTTTAGGCAAGGATGAGTCATCACACGTCACACGTATTGATGGTCGACTTATTTGTTTACATTAATATTTTTCACTCGGTTTTTCATTTATTGAATTATTTTATACCGTATAGATATTATAATTATAATTATATTTTGTAAAGGTTTCTTGTGGGAGATTCCAAGTAAGCTACCTGTAACTCCTGGAAGTCCTTCATATTTAAGTAAAGTTAATGAAGAGAATGTCCACACTAAACGCAGAAAGATCAGATTGAATGTCGAGAAATGGAAAGGGGCTATTGCTGAAAGTTTGGATAGAGCAACTATTTACAACGAAATGAAGCAATATCTTTTACTGCGCTACATGAAGCTGATATCAAGATTAATAAACTTGAGGATGGGTAGTTGAAAGGAAAAAGAAACTTGTCCTTTTTCTATTTAAATGAACCAGCTGAAGGGTACCCAAGTGTGCAAATGTCTGTGTTTCTGTCAGGTCAGAAGACTTTAAGTGTTTGTGGGCAAATTGCTCATTAAAAAAACATTGTGTTCAGACAGGACTGTTATAAAACTACCAGTGCGGGTCAAGTATATTAAGTACTTTAGAGTTTTTCTTCATGAAGCCAAAATATTTTTGATTGACAATAAAAATTAAAATGATATAACATCAACTATAGAACTGTAACTCTACTAAACTCTCGTATTTTGTATTTGAATGTGTGAGTCGGCCCAAATGGAGCTCTCCACTGCGACCCTTGGTCTATTGTGGCTCACATCTGTAGATTCCACTAGGCCAGAGGCTTAATCCTTTTCATGAAATCGAATAGCTGTCTGGGGGTGGATACGTTGTCTGATTCTTTTCATTGCCGGACAGTAGCATAAAACATGCTCCATTGTTTCTTCGCCCTCCAAGCACAAGTGGCATCCCGTTTCTTCGGAAAGCCCTATCTTGTTCATGTGGCTAACCAGGCTAACTAACTAGTTAAGTACTTGTATTTTTACTAAAATGGCTTTCATGAAGACTAGAATTCAACAGTGTCTGTCTAGAACAGCATAGTAAAATTGAGCTGCTTCGGAACCTTCGGTTTGCTTTTATTGTCGCAATACTTATTGGTTCATACAACTGCTTTGCATTTTATTCACAGTACTTACACAACATGGAAAAATCACTGCTTTTTATATTTATATATGTGATATTTGTTTTACTTAACATGACTTAAGCTAATTAATCATTTTATTGTATCATGTATTCTGTTATTGCTACTTAAAAAGATTGTGCTTGAGTAGGTACTGAATAGGTGAACTAACTAAAAAAACCATAAACTATATATACCTTTTACTTTTTGTAACTCGCTTTACTCTGAGAAATCTACTTGAATACTTATACGTAAAATACTGCCTTTTGCAACTGCTTTGATCTTGGGCTACATATTTCATTTAACTGTAATCACATTTGTTATTAACTAACCAAAATAAACTTATTTATATATTATTAATACATACATATTATCAAAAATGGAAATTATAAGCAACAAGCATAATACAAAACAATTATGTTATTCTGATATTCCGTTTATCTACTACTCGTGACTTTATTTTATCCCTATCTTTGATATGACTATGATATATGATTTTTATTTCATTTCTATATTTCTCGTATTTATTTTTATAATTATTAATAAACTTGTGTCCAGTTTTACCATATTGTCTTATTTTAAGATTAATAAGGAAGCAAATGTCTTATTAGGTAGTAGAAGGGCAAGGTCAAGGTAAGGCCAGAGACAAAGAATGTCTGGTAAGGTCCTGGTAATTTAGGTGAGCAGAAAATAAATCAAAACATACAACAAAATAATTCCCCTTTAATTTAAAGCCCCTCGACCCCTATCAAACAAAATAATTACCATCAAAAACCAAAATAGAAATTTACGTAACAAGTCCGGAAAATACTGTTTTTTTGGACGAGTAGACAAAATTCTGGAAGTCTGCGAGTCCAAAAAAACTATTTTCGGACGTGTTGCGTACACTATTTTTCGGCAACCGTGTAGAATAACGAATCAATGTAACACATTGCTTTATTATTTTTTTTTGTAGAACAAAAATTCGAACATTCCATTGAAATTCGAACAGAAGATAGGTACTAACAGAAACATTCTAATTCTTATTTATATTAATATTTAAGATAGGTACTAACACAAACGTTCTAATTCTTATTTATATTAATATTTATATTGAAATTCGAGCAATTGCGATTATTGAAGGGATTCAATTTGTTTGAACTGCTTGGTATATTTAAATCCTTTTTGTTGAAGTCAGAACAAGACGGTGGAGTTTCCGTTTCACATTGATTGTTTTCATCTGATAATTTTTGAATGGTCTTGGCAATTTTGATTTTGTTTGTGAGTGAATTGTCTATATATCCTTCAGCGACATTGGTAGACTTCCAGCCACCGTGTCTCTTCAAATTCGTAATATTTCCACCATTATCAGCAAATAACGTCGCTGAAGTGGCCTGTGTAATTTTTGGGATTGGGTAAATTTAAAAATTCTGCGATTCTTAATCCGAGATTCCCAATACTGTGGATACCAACAGGCTGAATCGAACATTTTCCTTTCTTATAATTAACGAATAATCTGTTATGTGGAGTATGTGATGGTCGTAAAGATAAATATTGCCTATACAACAGTAGATTTTCTTGCCCGATTACAACAAAAGTTCTCTCAATATGTGTTTTGGAATCTGGTATTTTCACAAGCAACATGTTTTCTTTGTCGTTTATTAGATCAATTCACATTTTTGTTTGTTCTTCCCGTCTATACGCACCAGCTAACACAATAATTGTTGCTACCTGAAAATAAAGCGAATTGAGTTGATACTTTTATATCCGACAATCGTACCTAATATTTTGTTAAAATTACCTTTAGCATTAAATATGTTCCATTATCTGCTTCCCTAATGAATTTGTGGATCTGCTCGCTGCTGAAGACTTCAGATTTCTTTGCTTTATAACCAACATCCTTCCTTTTAAGAAATGCGATAACCTTCGGGAAAGTGGCTATGTTTACATTTTTCTTCACTAAAATGGTACTTTTTAACATAGAGTACATGCCCCACAGGGTAGAGGATTTGACAGTTTCAGTTTTTTGCGCCAAATCTTCTGTAATAGTTTTGCATTTCTTCATATCCATCCATTTCGTGGAACAAATCATACACGTTTTCGTATCTGGACTTTGATTTTTCAGGAAATAATTGTGCTGTAGCAGCAGCTGCCGCATTGTAAATTTCGTAAGGCACATTTTCAAACTCACTATCGCTGCTGCTTTCCATAGTTTATCACGATGAATGCGATCAAACCATGTAAACTTTCAAAAATCAAAATTTCAACTAATTTCTTGTCAAATAGGTGTCAGTCGTTAATTCGCTGCTATGGTAATGATGAACTCCAATTTATCAAATCCATACCTACCAAGATTTTCATACAACAATGATGTAATTCTTTCCGGCCTAGTGGTAAGTACGCATTTCCCGGACTAGGCCGGAAAATGCTACTTTCTCAAAGAAAAAGCGTCCGGGAAGTAGGTACTTCCCGGACGGTTGCCGAAAAAATAATTTACACTCATCACAGTTTGTTTACATATTTCGGTCGAACCGTCAATAGCAGTAGTTTTGTTTTTAACTGTTTTGATAGGGGCTGAGTGAAATCAAATTTTTTTATCGCATTCTTTTCGAAACTTATTACCCGTGCTATTGACTTTATGTATACTGTATCGTTGTTTGAATAATTACTCAAACAACGACTGTATCTAGCAAGAATTCTACAACGCCTCGGTGGCCTAGTAGGCAGAGGGCTTGGCTGTCATTCCTGCGCCGCGGGTAGGATTCCGACAGATGTTTTATTTATTGTTTTTCATTGATTTACCTTTTTTTCTTAATTTTGGGTTAGTTTGGGTTAGCCTTGGGTTAGTTTTGGTTAGTACTTGGTTAGTTCTTGCTGATGCAAAGCCATAATAATACGCGTATTTGCTAAGCGATTCTTCACTGCGCTTCGGAACACAGTTGCTCTGTATAATAGTAAACAGTGGTATATAATGCGCCTTCGGGTCGCCGACGAGACACACACCTTTTCAGAATGGAATCCAGCAGCTTTAGTGCGACACCCCAGATGTGTGAGCAATATTCTAAGCATGGTCCTATTTGCGCTTTATAGAGCAAGAGCAGTTGCTGCGGTGTAGACAGTTTTTTTGTTGCGAAATAGCGTACCAAGCTTCGGTGAGGCTGATTGTGCGATGTTAGCAACGTGGTCATGCCAGGACATATTGTAGGACGAAGTAATCTGTCAATCTGGCATTAATGATATCAGGGCCCGCCGTATTGGCTTTCTTGGTAAACGTGTCTGCTTGGATTTCATTCATACATTGAACTGTCCCAAATTCCTGTCGCCCCATGAGTTTGAACCTTCTCAAGATCTTGATTAATTGTTGTAATTTGATCTTGCCTGTGGTGATAAGTCTCAGTCGCTGGTAAAGGTTTTTTTCTTCAAACGTCAGTAAATCCGTCATTACTCGACTGTGTAGGCGGCCGTGAAGTTTCGTTTTTCCTCCGCCGGAGCTTTACTTTTCACTTTTCCGCCGGCGGAGGCAAAAGTGTTGTCATAGCAACATAGATATAATACAAACAGACAACAAAATAAGCGTCAACAACTCAAGATTTATTAAACTACAATTTGTATTTATCACTCAATTTCTGACTGCATTTCTAAAAATCAGTAATTTAGGAACAAATTGATTATTATTTAATCGAACTTACTCAATAACTGCTTATCAATACGGAATTAAAACGCAATCGGAGACGCTATTTAAAAATAGTATATTATTCAACGAGCATGTAATGATAGCTATTACTCATGAGGATGAAGTTTGCGGCACGAGCCGAAGGCGAGGGCCGTAATTCATCCGAGTGAGTAATGGCCATTACATGCGAGTAGAATACTATACTTTTTCTACGATCATTATACAGGGCCGATCAAAAAAGGGAGTCATAGCCAAGATTAAATACAATTTTGTTAGGCAATATTGACAAAATATAATACTGAACTTAACATGAAATAATAATAATAATATTAAAATACTTTTTATTAGTAAAAACTACAAATAAGTATATTGTATCAATCAAATATCAAAAATATAAGATAAAAGAAAAACAACGTCAGGAGGCGAGGATTGAACTCACAACCAACGCGATGTCGCGAAAACCCAATTACAATTATTTCAACACGTTAACCAAATGCGCCATTTGTGAAGATAAAACGGATGTACTTCAGCACGAATAAATGTTAACAAATTAAAATTATCGCCGTTTCCCTTTTATGTATTTACATTTAAATAAATAATACATCATAATACTTCATACAAATACTATATAATAAATAACTATCTTACCTTTGTTGCAAGTTATATACGGTCATCTGCTTCATTTATAAATTTATTAATTTCATCTGGAGTGAATGTTTTGGACTTTTTTGCTTGATATCCCTCAGATTTTCGTTTTAAAAAACTGCGCAACTTTGAGTAATTTTCTATATTAATGTTGTTATTTATATCCAAAGTGCTTCTTAACATGGAGTATAGTTTGCCAAATGAAAGAACCTATACGGAAAGAATGCGGGCAAAAAATATCCTCGCATATTTAGATGCTGCCACATTTTTTTCCCAACAATCCTAATTTATTTTCTGTCTAGTTTCCTATAATGAATTTACATATTTAAATTTCCTACTTGAATACTTAATTTTGTTATTTTCCTTAATACTACTGTCTTCTATTATTTACTATTTTATTTATACAGGGAAATACGGAATACGCAATAAGTATACTATAATATTTATAATGTTTATATTTTATTCGCCTTCAAGCTATTTAAAATACGCGACAATAGGCAACAGTGCGACGTTTACTTGATTTTTAGCAGGGAGGCGGTTTTGTGATTGGTCACAGGATATATTAAATACACTTTGACCCTAGGCCAACACCTAATTTTTTTTACATACTTTAAAATTTCGGCAGCTACTTGCTTTAGCCATTGGCGTGGAAATTGCCGATGCCGAACTGTGTGGTTATTTATATTATTTGGTTTGTAAGGTCTGGTGATATATACGTTTTGTCGATTTTGCAAATTCTCTTTTTTCACTAGAAAGGGGGTGTCCTATATAGTAGTTTAAGCCAAAAAAAAGTCGGACCCGAAAAAATGCCCTCAAAGTTCGAGTTTTGACATACATTTTCAGCACCACTTCACAAAAGCACTAGAAATTTAGACAAAACACATCTGAAAATCAATTGTCGGTGAAAATATTAACTAGGATACATTTGCGTCGAACGAGCGACCAGTGGCGGCTCGCGGCTTTGAAAAGTGGGGAAGAGCTACGGATATCGACAGAAGGCGAAACATTTTTGGGGTCCACGCCCAAACTGCCAAAATTATTTAATAATTATTGCCGGTATTTTTTAGGTAAAGCACCAAAAAATAAAATATATTCATATTGTATTAGCAACAAAATGATTTGTTGCAAATCACATGTCTACGAAAAACGCAGGAAAACTAGAATATATAGAAAATATCTCTTGTATAATACTATAATGAATCAACAGTGGAATGTAAATAAAAAATAATTCCAAGAATTCACGGCGGAATGTCCCCTAATAAACTCGCAATAAACGAAACAACGTGTTTTCGCGTTGATCTGAGAAAGGAAGTGCTACACGCCAGCTCTTCCAATCATTGCAAACCAAACAAATTTACGACCATTACGACGCCATCGTTGTCATGGAAACCAACTAGTTGCTCTTATACTTTTGATGACTCGACGGCTCTCGAGCGATGCCTCTTCCCTAAAGGTCTACACAAATGATAATGATATTGTCACTGCTATCGGCGCGTACGTGAAAAGAAATAGATTTTCATGTGGGTTCACCTCTGTTTTATTCGATAGTGGTGTTAACGGGCAATGTGCAGGTAGCGAGATTCTTGTTCTTGTTTCATGAAGCTTTGATTTTAATATTTGAAAATAATTGAATTATTAGTTATTAGGGGGGTAACGGGATTATTCCTAAACTAAGAAAATTTTATCTTAAAATATTATATTTTACTGATGAATGAATTAATTGTATTTTTTTAAATTACATTTTCACTATAGGCTTTTTTAATGTGCAGTGCGTAAAGTAAATCTGACCTATTTTTTGACATTTAGGGCAATGCGTAAAATAATATATTTTATGCACTGATGTGTAAAATAATTTATTTTACGCACTAGTGCGTAAAGTAATTTAATAATATTTTTGTTTTTTCATATATTTTTCGGTAGTAGAAAAAATTTTGTATGCTACTCATGTGTAAAGTACCCTTTTTTATTCAATTTCAATTAATTTTTTTTATCAATATTCCCATTCATAAAAAAAGGTTCACTTTACACACTTGTTGCATAAATAACTATTTTATCGTCTAAAATCCGTT
>MU182009.1:242205-283889 GCA_016904865.1 Pissodes strobi | reverse complement strand
AATTCGCAGGAAATGCTCTCTGATTTTCTAGATCTGATGGGAGGGGGCAAAGTATTTTTGAAACCTTTTTCTTGGTTGACTGTCAGCATGCTGTGCGCACTTCTAATCGTGGCGTTTTGTCAGCTTTCTATTTGTTTCCACGCCGGTAGAGGCGCGCCCGGCGCCTCGATTTGACATCCCATCCGAAAACGTCAGCCGTCAGCCGTCGTCCTTCATTTTCAAATCGTAGCCATACTTGATACTTGATTTGTGTTTCGTTTTTGGTTTTATGTATTTGTGATTTTTCTTGTGTTTATTTGTTAGTGTATGTATTTTAGTATAGAAATACTTATTTTAAAGAGACATAAACAATTAGTGCTAGTGACTTTGATATTTTCCTTGTTTAAAAGGTAAGTTTATTATTTTTAAGGGAAATCCAATATGGCGTATAGTATATCCTATGGATAAAAATAAATAGAACTAAAATTAAATTTAATTAATATACAAAATAGGACGGAATTTAATTGGAAATTGTAAATGCTAAAGGTTTTTAACAACATATACATCCAACAACTCGTTTCATGTCAAAGAAAACCTGTGGAATAGCCAACAATATATGACCTGTTGTTAGATTTTCTAAACCAATAATTTTATGTTTTTCTTAGGGGTTCAAATTAGATACCAACAGGTTTCATTCAAATAACTTCTTAGTAAAATAAAACATCTGTGTTTTTATGTAAAATTTCCATTTTATTTATTAAATGAAACATCTCAAAGATTCTGCTTGACCCTATCTGGATGTTGGGTTTCTAACAATATCCGAACTCCCCTTTCATTAATTTTGTTGCTAAGAAGGGTGAAAGTGCGAACTATACACTTTCTTGTAAAATAAATACCCTTTTGTCCCTTTTAAAAGTGGGGGCTTGTTTATAATTTGCATTTGCCTCTACATAGCAGTGATTACAGCAACTCAAGTGGCGCTTTAGAAAACTAGCCAATTGAATTGAATATCTTTCTGTTGCTTCCCGATGGAATTTAAGTAGAAATACTACATGTGAATAGTAAATTGTCATTAGAAAATATATAAGATCGGTTTGTCGTACTAGTTTTTTATTTTATTTTTCTTGATTTTGGGCATGCCTTGGGTTAAGTTTGATTAGTTCCTGTTTGTTGAGCCCCCTTCCCCCATGTGTGAAGTGAAATATTACCCCAATGATAAAAAAAATTTGGGTTAAGAGCCGATTTATAGTGGATAAACAACAGCTTGCATGTATTCCCGCGAATATATTCAACTGCCCAATATTCAAAACATATTACAACAATAAGTAAGTCCGGGAACCATTTTCCTTCTTCTTTGAAGCAGGACATTGTCACCCCAATTCACAAGGGTGGGATGTCAATTGCGTGGAAAACTACAGACCGATAAGTTTAATTAATGCATTAGCCAAGATTTTCGAATACATTTTATACAGTGATATCTTTTGTCGGGTAGAGTTGAGAGTATCACTTAATCAACATGGCTTCATGCCAGATAGGTTGACAATTACACTTATAAGTAGGAGGAACAGGCAGATTGTGATATTTAAATATTATATTTTGAATAACAGAAAGTACAAAGATAGTAACATTATTAAGTATATTGACTTTCGGGTGCCTAAGGTTAACTTAAGAATAAATAATTTTGATTTGTTTTGTGTTCAACCAAGATCAGACTCGCCAGTGTGCAATGAGGTGATCATTGAGAACCCAGACCTTGATCTTTTCAGCATTACCTATGCTCAGCTCAGGAGATTGTTGTCTTAGCTCTTAAGTTTTAATATGTTGTGTGTTTTATTTCTCTTCCTTCTTTTTTTCTTTGTATTTCTCATTATGTATCAGTCCATTACTTGTAATTACCTGTATAGGTGTTTGTAATGTGTACCGTTAAAATAAAATACAATAATAATGTACATGCCGATGATTGCCGAATGTATGGAAAATTTGTGTAAACTGCTACATAGAGTCAGGTATAATTTGCCTTCTCTTAAGTTTATCTATTACTTCAGAGGTGCTTTAGAGCATACAACAAACATGATTTTATAAAAGTTTTAGGATATTTTATAGGATTTTTAAAAATTTGTATTTACAAATCATGACTATTGGGCAATAGAGAAATATCTCTCAAGAAAAAAACTGTTAAAAAGGACTTTTCATTAAAAAATATATGTTTCTTAAGATTATCCTAGTCATACTTCATCATGCTATGCATAATTTGCTGATCAAGATACAAAACGTGCTAGCAGCGCTATATATGCACCAAAATCAATCAAATGTTATATTTAAAAATTGTATTTAAATGGCAGTGGCAATTGATACTTTATTTATTTGTAGGAATATAGTCTTGTGAAATTGCCTCCACTGGGAGAGCACAAGCCAAGATAGCTGTCAAGTCCAAAGTCTCGTCTGTTGTGATTTTAATAAAAATTCATCAAACATGCCATCAATTTATTGCAGTGTAAATAACTGCTGGAAAAGTAAAGGGTCCAAGCATCGTTTTCCTAATCCATTAGGAAATAGGTCTCTTTTTGATAAGTGGGTTAATTTATGTGGAAACAAGCGTTTGATATCTGAAATGACGCCTAGTAAGATATATAGGAATTGCAGAGTTTGTGATCTACATTTTTTGCCAGAAGATTTTGGACCTAATCAGACTCTCAAAAAAGGAGTATTTCCGTCATTGAAACTGCCAGGTAAGATATATTTTTTTAAACAATATGTAATTTTTTTAAATTTTGATTTCTCTGACTTTATGGTTATACAAAAAATACATTGTGTATAGAGAGTATGTTAATAGAGTAGTTTCCAAAATAAAATGGTGACAATTTTATATCACCACTTTTTGATGGTTCAATTATTACGTCCATTCAGGGGATCACTATACAGGGTTGCTGATATGTATGGAAATGTGTTGATTATTTCCTAAAGTAAAATGATTTTTGTAAAAGATTTACATTTTTTTTCTTACAATTTTTTTTTTTATGAATCATAGAGGGTAATACAAAAACCAATGAACCAAAAAATTTACTAATATGTGGGATGTTACATTAAAACAATGTTTAGTTTTAGTGCTCTACTTGTTTTTGTATTACATCTGTAAAATTAATTTATATATATTTTTAAATAGGTTCTACAAAATATTCAAAAAATTTTACATTAAAAATATTTGGCTAGCTAAAATTGTAGCTGTATGCATTTTGGACAAATTTACTGTTGCCATACATCTCAGTGACCCTGTATAAATTGTGAATGATAATTCCTTTATTTTATTTATATGGATGTTTTTTAGGCCCCTTAAAACCTACTGAAAAAATTACCAACCCCAGTTGTGAAGCTATTCTAATGGACCCAGCCCCAGATACTGCAATTCCGAGTAGCAGTAGTCAAGATTTAATCCATTCCGATGTCCATAAAAATGAGATGGACATAGAAATATCCGATGCTAATAAAGCAGATAATGTGGCCAGTAGTAGTAAACAGATCCAGACTACTCCAAAAAGTAAGTAGAAATTGCCAGTTTTTTTTTATGTATACAGCGGGCCGAAAAAGTTTGCAACAAATATTTAAGTATATGTATATTAATTTTCTTATAATGATTGTACAGGTATGGGTCAGATACATATGGAGTTGAAAAAGTACGAAAAGGTAACTTTGAAAATGAAAATAATTTCGAAAATGCATTTTTTGAAGCAACACAGTTGCGTAAAAGTTTTAACAAATAAAAACGGGTTTTAAAACAGTTAAGTATGATTAACCGATCATCATTCTTTTTCAGAAAATCCATTTAAAAAAATGTAGATAATTTAGGAAACATACTGAAAAGTTTCCCCTTTTTTTTGTTGCCAACTTTTTGACCACCCCTGTATGTAAAAAATGCCAATTAACAAGGTGTAAAGTTTTCTAATTAATAGTATGGCAAGAAAATATGTCAAACTTGTCTCTCATTTCTGTACTGCATAAAACCATAATATTTCACATATTATATAATTTTAAATGTTTGGATTTTAAAAATATTTTTTAATTGGCTGTTTTAAGCTGCATGGTGTAGGGTGATCAAGTTGAAATCTAGTACACACTTAGATACTTTTTAAATAGGCACTGAAATGGAGTCGTTTTTGTATTTTTAGATAATCATTATCAACCAAAAAAAGAACACTAAAAATAAGATTTTTTTGTATACAGTATGTCTTATATTTAAACATAATTATAGTAATAATCACACACAATAAATTTTACCTATCTACTAAATTTTAGAAATATAGAGTTTGTGTTAATCAAAATAGAACTTCAAAAAGGGAAAGTGAGAATAGCATTATACATGATAACCCTATAAAATCTGTGCAAGTTAGTGAAAAAGTCAAAGTAAATATTTATTTATCTAAAGTAAATGAAATTTTGTAGGAAGATCTAATCTTTTATGTGAAGTTAATGTTGCTCAAATAAAAGACTTAACCCCTAAAGCCAGGCATATGTATGAAAGAGCAAAACAATTTAAAAGAAGAGCTGCCACATCCGTACGAACGAAACTTACTTTAAAAAAAAGGTTAAGGCATGCAGAAAAATTTACATCTACGCAAATGTTTGAGAAAGTTGTTTCAAGCATGGACAGAATAAGAGCAAGGTTTTTCCAAAGTCAATTGGAAAACTTGGAAAAGAGACCACAAGGAAGACGATACTCGCTTGAAGACAAGGTGTTGGCATTGGCCCTTTACAAGCAAAGTGGAGTTGGATATCGTTTTCTTTCCAAATTATTTACATTGCCGTCAAGGAAAACTGTAATGAAATTGCTTAAGTAAGACCTGGCCTGCATCATGAGGTTTTTACAGTACTGAAAGCAGAAACCAAAAATTTTAAAAATCCCCTTGACAATTATTGTCTTCTGATGTTTGACGAAATTAGCATCCAACCTAATTTGCAGCCAAACCTAACTGAGGGCACAGTTGAGGGCTTTGAAGACTTTGGCTTTAGGAAAAGCGAGGAAATAGCTAATCATGCTCAGGTGAGGATCTTATAATTTTTACCTTGTAATGGATTGCCTTTTGCTCCACAAATGATTACAATTTTTTTGAATTTGTAATAGAGCCTCTTCGCTCCCGCCCCAGGATGTAAACTGCACAAGTGCTAGCTTAGTATATTTTTTTTAATTCAAAAAAATTGTAATCATTTGTGGAGCAAAAGGCAATCAATTACAAGGTAAAAATGAATCCTCCACAACAATATAGAACATATCTACATCAAAGGATTTTATAAACTATACACTCCCTGTTCCAAATATCAGTACCTTAAAATGTTGTTTAAGTGAGAGTGGAGTGTATGTTTTTGTTTAGAATATTATGTACTATTTTGTGATTGAAAATTGCACAGAATGCGTTATGATCATTTATAATGTATCCGTAAATGTTAATAGTTAAAAGATATATTATATTAGACTCCCATGTAAAATATGAATAATTTTCATTTACCGAATTAAGAGGTATTTTGAAAAATGTTTCCCAAAATTTGTAGTACAAAAATTCGATCCTGATAATTTTCTCAATTAAACCACCAGCAGATGTCAAATTATAATAACTGACAATTTGCAATTTTTATTTCAGGTGTTCATGCTACGGGGAATAAGGCGCAAATGGAAACAACCAATATATTATAATTTTGTTAATGGTGGGACAAAAAATATTGATATAGTTCGAATAATTAAGGAAGTCATAAGAAAATGTCACAGTATTGGCCTTCATGTAATAGCAACTGTTTGTGACCAAGGAGCTAATAATCAAGCAGCCATTAATTCCCTTATTAAAGAAACTAAGGAAAAATACATGAGAGCAGGGGTTGAATACTATGAAAAGTATTATGAAATAGATAATACAAAAATTATTCCCCTTTTTGATGTTCCACACCTCTTCAAGGGAATAAGAAATAATCTCTTGAAATACAATCTTCATTTTTTGGATAATGGAGCTGGAAAATTGGCAAAATGGAGTGACATTTTTACAGCCTATAAAATGGATCCATATCTTGGTAGTCTAAGGCTTATGCCAAAGCTTACAGATTCTCATGTCAATCCAGAAAAAATAAATAAAATGAAGGTTTCAAAGTGCACCCAAGTGTTCAGTCACTCCGTTGCAGCAGCAATTAATGTGTTTGCATTTTCAGGTAGGTTATGATTTAACCATTTGGCTATTTCTTAATGCAACCTGTAATATTAGTATGGAGATGTTTTTATCTTGAAGAAAATATCTGCAAATTATTTTTTAACTAATTTAAAATGTATTTTAGGAACAACTGTTGAACATGGAGAGGAAAATTTGGCAATGGATAAAACCGCTGCTGATACTGCTATTCTTATGGAGTTTATGGATCAGCTATTTGATAGCTTGAATGGCAGTTCATTTACTCCATATAATGGCAAATTACTCAAGATTGCTGTTACCAACAGTTCGCCCCACCATACTTTTTGGAACCAGGCTCTGGAGAAGCTAAGACATTTTCAGTTTATAAGGAATGGATCTTTCTTCGTTCCACCTAGCCTTAAAAATCTAATTAGCACCATTGAGAATTTTAAAACTCTTTGGAAAACCATGTTGGATCTTGGCTTTACCTCGCTCATGCCAAGAACCTTTAATCAAGATCCGCTCGAGAATTTTTTTGGTAAAATTAGGCAAAGAGGACTTCGCAACATTAATCCAACTCCAACAGACTTCAATCATTACTATAAAAGCTTACTAGTGAATCAATTAACTTCAAGCCAGTCTGTTGGGGCGAATTGCGAAGATGATAAGTCTGAAGTCTTTTTAACCCTTCAGAGGCTAGTTTCTCAGGTTAGTATTGCAATTTTATTATGATTTTGTATGCCTATAAACATTTAAAAATAATTTCTCTAAAAAATTTCTTCCATTTTTATAGGGTTTACCTGAAGAAGATGAAGATTTGAGCATTGAAAGATTTTCCATAGTTCCAAAACATATTCCCTATTCAACCAAATCTATGGAGTTAAAAGTTTTGAAATATGTGTCTGGATACTTGGTCAAAAAAATTGGAAAGCAGCAATGCCAATGCAAGGATATGTTCCTTCAACAGAAAACACCAGAAGATTCAGAACATGAAGATTTTTTAAAATATAAGGAATACAGGGCTAAGAAACTTTCATTAAAGTATGTAAGTTCATCTTTTTTAAAGAAAATGCAACATGCCCTTGCCATTATCAAATATATCTTTAATAGGGATTTTCATAAAAAAAATGTTGTAAATCATACTTTAAAAACTCTTTGCGAGAGCATATCTTTGACCCCCTGTTTTCATGATGATGCAATAAAAACAAACATTTTTACTTATTTCATAAAAGTAAATTTGTTCAATTATTGTGGTCAATTAAACAAAATTATTAAAGGCTTAGACCAAAGACCTGTCCCCAAAACTGCACCAAAAATATTCCTAATGGCCAAAAACTTGCACTGTAACACCATTAAAAGAAAACGGGCTCAAAATAAAAATAGGTTTAGTTGTGTATAAAAATTATCCTTAATATTAATATGCAGTGCGGGACAAATAGTTTGCAACAAATTAGAAAGTAATTTATTATTGTTTTTCAAAAAATTTTATTCATATTAAAAGGGAGCACAGAAAATACAAACATTTTGGTTTAAAACCCAAAATAATTTCAGGATTGATTTTTTTGAGGCAGCAAATTCCCTTTTCTTATCTTTTACAGTTTTTGAGAAAACTTGTGTTAAAATTGGGAAAAAAAAATAAAAAATTGACGTAATTTATCTCGGAAACTGTTAATCAGACACACAAAATTATAGGCATTTTTTAAAATTTTAGCACACTTTTTAAATGTGCTGTTTCAAAACATAAATTTTCTTTATTATTTTAATTTGAAAGTCACATGTTTATACTCTCTGTAGTCTCTGTACACCACTTGACATCGTCAATAGTGTTTTTTTTTTCTCTGCAGACATTCTTATCAAGAATAAAATTTTCTAAGAAATAAGTAATAAAAATGTTTCCATTTGTTGTCAACTCTGGTCCGCACTATATATCTCGTATTACATAAAATGCTTATAGTTTACATGTAATAAATAATAGGAGCTTTTACAGTAGGCCTATCAGTTAGTTTTCCCAACTTAAAAGAAATGATATTTCCTCATTTCTATTATTATATTATTTTATATCAGTAAAATTTTGTTGACATGGTATGTATTAAGTATATTATTATATGTTGTACTCCATAATAAAAATAATGTGTGTAACATAAAATTACTAATGTGTTTTTTTATCATAATAAATTGTCCCTTTAATATTTTTTGAAGTGTAAATTTTCGTAAAATTTTCAAAATACTGTACATAAATTAATATTTAATTTGGCCATTGTTTAAATTTGATTTTAGAGTGAACAATTTAATTAAGAAGAAGCTACGCGTCATCAAAGTACGTGAGTTATTTCACTTCTTAAAGGAAGTGTTCAAGTATTTCATGATAGCTTTTTGCTTTTCGCATCTGGCGTTACTTTTTTCTGATAGGTTGGCTTAAACTGTATGACTAACAAGAAAGGTCAAACACAAATTAATTATTTAATTAGAGTGCAATAATTTAAATAAGAGGACTTTCGCGCGTCATCAGCATACTTGTTTGTTTCACTTTGGCAACTTTTTGGAAATACTCTCAGGGTAGTATTCCATGCCATTTTTTAATTTCGTGTCTTACATCACTTTTCTTGGTTAGTTTAAACTATAAACATTTTTAAATAGTGAATTTATGATTCACCTTTCTTGTTAGTCATACAGTTTAAGCCAACTTATCAGAAAAAATTAAGGTGATATGCGAAAACCAAAAAAACTATCATGCAATACTTCCCTTAAGAAGTGAATTAAATCACGCACTTTGATGACGCGTTGCTTCGTCTTAGTTAAATTGTTGACTAAAATAAAATTTATACAATGGCCAAATTTAAATATTCGCGCCTAAAAGATTGAAATGCCATCTTTTGGAGAAATGTCAAAGCTTAAATTCGTGCTGATCAAACAGTTCTCTTTTGAAAAGAAGCTAAAATACTTGTTTCCGGACCAATAGATGGCGCTCTTTGTGAATTTATTTGGTAGTATAGGAGTTTCCATTCTATCCCCCTATAACCCTTATCTATGACTGTCAGTCAATTGAAAGTCCACCTCAGTAGGTTTCAAGAAATACAATATTCTTGAAAATAATATCCGTATAAAAATGACATTTTTCGCCGAGTTTTTCGCATTGTATATTCGTTTTTATGTTTGTCCTCAAAATAATTTTTTTTATTTGAATATAAAATTAATGGAAAATGAAATTTGGAATACAGGCTGTTACAAATTCCATTGCTCAGCTTGTGATCTAGGTAATCGTAAGAGGTACAGTGAAGCTTCTTAAATCGAGGCAAAGTTCCGTAACGTTGAGTAACTACAGAATTTTTCAGAGAAGAAAATCTGTCAATTTAACAGATACTGTATCTCTTACGGTTACCAAGTTCACAATACTGAGGAATCGAATTTGCAACACTCTGTGTATAGTATAGAATGGCTACGGATATATTAAGTGTTTCTTAAAGCAATACCACTTACCTCAAACAGCTTGTATATTTTTGACAAATCTTTGAAATACGCTGAAAGGACATGGAGAATTTGAATATATCTATCATCATACTTTTCTGCGGATTTCCTATCTTTATCAAAATGCATGATCGTGTCATATTTTTCCTTATTTTAATTCGAATCACCACATAGAAAAGTGAAAAGGCACGCCGACACGCACACATCTTACGCAGGAGAAAAAGTAACAATCACAAAGGGGAAATCGGAAGAGACGCGTTGAAGGGTGGCGTGACCAGCAATTCTTCAATTTGACTGGTGGCGATTTACTTAATACTTGTGAAATCACAAATTACGTAATACGTAAATAACATAATTGACGTAATGCTAATTCAGAATGAAATAAGGGTATATTTGAAAATTACAAAAACAAATTAATTTTACAGCAAGCTTTTTCTTTTTTGTGAAATAGCAGAAGAAATTGTTGTTTCACATCTTATAATCACCATAAAATAAAAATTTTACATTTTTCAAGTATATTTAAAATGAGCCCAAATAGTTTTACAAAGTTTTATAAATTATACAAATTAAATATAAGGAAAAAATTAATTTCACATTTAATTCCTTGCAAACTTACTAAAATCATGTAAACAATAAATTTACTTTAAAATTTATGTATATACACTTGAATTTTATTGTAATACATTTGTGATTTCACAATCACTTTTTTCAGTGTAGTGTCTTGGGTAGTTTTTGCCACTAAAAGGGTTACTATGATGTGTTACTATAAAGTAGCCTACTGGTGAATGCGACTTATCTGTTACGAAGCTGCCTAGTCGCGGGTTCGTGGCAGCCATAGAAATAGGACTCCTAGAAGGCTAATATATAAGAGTATATAAGCAGATCTACTCACGAAGGAAGAGAGACAAAATATGTAAGACAGAAACGCTGAGTTTCGTAGCTTTTGCGCGTGCCTGTCTGTATAAGGGCATGTTGAGTATTAAGTTGAAGGAATTTTTCTCAAATAACACCGAAAACGAATTATAGTACTATCAAACACACGGCAATAATAAAAAACACAAGAACTCTTTACAAAACTGAACATCGAAAGTCGAAAAGCAAAGAAAACAAGAATTCTCGCAACGTTGCCAAGTATAAGATATGTAAAGTACTAGGTTTTAACGTAACACAAAAATTATTAACATAATCAAAAATCTTAGCAACATATACCTCGAAAATATTAGAGTAAATTTATAATATGAAACAGATTTAAAAAAATACCGTTTCGGGGTTTACTTCCCACGTTTTTCAGTAGTCATCTAATTAAAATACACATAAAACGGTAAATTTCTCCTAGTTTGGCAACGGTGTTGTTATATAAACTGCATGTAAGCCAGTAAATATAAGGATCATTGATTTGTATAGGAGTGGATAAGCAATAAATAGACCAAACATGGCAAATTTACGACCGCTAAATGTAAACAAAGAGATTTCAATTTGGACTTGCGCAATACAAAATTAGTAGGCGCTAGCTGTTGCACCGTGAAGGTCAATAGGCAGACCCGGAGTCCGAAAGTGATTATTTCACCAAATATTCGGTAGAGAAGTCTTGCCGATTGTGAAATGGGCCCCAGTTAGCATAGTGAAACAAACAATAAGGTATAAATAAGTAATACTTATAATAATTAAACTTACTTGAAATAGGAAATCACGGGTATTTTGCCTCTACTGCTACAAAACACAACCATACACTTTCGGGATTCTATTTTGGTGGCATCGCCTATTGGTTATGTGCGTATTGTTCAATTTAAACGAACATCAAAATAGGGTAAGCACAAACCACAAACGTGAACAACTAATCTAAAACGAATTAAGCAACTACAGACACTAGGTCCAAAGAAAGTCAAAAAAAGTAAAGAACTCGAACTATTAACTCAAAACGCCGCGCCGTCAAAACGAAAACACGTCAAAGACAAAAGCCAAGTTCGGTCCTGACCGACGCCTGCTGAGACGGCAAGTGTTTTAGTGCGCATGATGACACGGTATCTTCTTTGTTTACGTTTTTCCATTTTGCGTCGATTTTGTCATGCGCAGAAACCTGTTTTTTCGCCCATAGGTTGCCACTTTTGAATAGTGCGACAGGCGGCTATTACTTATCCACTCCTATACAAATCAATGATAAGGATTTATTTACATGCCCGCGCAAGCGTATTATCACCCAACCCCTATTGTTTTCTCCGTTTCTCCGTGAGGGACTTCTCACTCTATCAGCCTTCTAGGAGTCCTATTTCTATGGTGGCAGCCAAGTGTTTTCCACCGACATGTGGAACTTTCGTCAAACTGTTAAACTTTATTCGCAGCGACCTCTTCATGCAATTTCACACTTCATAAAAATAAATGTCATGATGGAAAATAATTATGGGAGTCATTATTATTTTTTTGTTATTTACCATGCGATTTTAACGCCTTTTGTAGGTGAATTCCAAAACGCTATCGACTTTACTGAATAAAATAGGGGGTTTATATGACAAAATTTTCGAGCCCCTCTCAAAACATTTCAAATTATTATATTATTTGCAATAGAAACTCATGTAGTAATAAAAAAAGATAATAATTTGCTTGAAACTGGCGTGAGCCTTTAAAATATCTATTAGTCCACCGTCAAAAATAACAAAATAACTAAGGAAAAAAGCTTTAGTCTAGGTATATTTAGCGTGAAAACGGAAAATGTTTGAGCGATTTGACTGTACGTCTGAAAATTCATGAATAAAATATGGCCATTTAATCCGAAAAATACTTTATAGTTCCATATACTTCCACAAAGTACCGGGAACAATAATGTATTAGGCCAACCCTACCCGTTTGGAACTTTAACATTTTCGGATTGATAAAGTGACAATTGTAACTACCCAGAGGCGACTTTATAGAAACAATAAATTAGAAGTAACTAGGTGTCGTGGTCGCGACTACCCCGTAACTTAATGGAGGCATTATGATAGCACTTGTTAGTGGCCGCTACTTTAAAAAGTTACTATAAAGTTTTTGGTCTTTTATGGTGTCATATTCGAAGATTGGGGTAGTTCCAGCCACTTCTTTAAATTATAAGTTTGCCACTGCCATTCGGGGTGTATATTTTCCACTTTTATGGTAGGTGGGCACTAACCGGTCACTTTCGAAATATACTTCAAAGTGACTATTCCTTATAGAGCGACATTTTAAGTGGCAGGGTGGGTCTATACTTTAGGGGCAGTTACATTTTAAAAAGGCTGGGTACTATATTTGCTAGTTGGGTATCGATAGGCTTATTCACCCTTATTGTTTGGAAAAGAAACAGACATATAAACTGGTTTTATTGATTTGATTCGGAGATCAGGACCCGCCTCGTTAAGTGGAAGGCGACTTTAGTACGTTTACCTTAAATAAAATATTATGTCAAATAAGTAAAGAACACAAAACTTTCTAACTTTGAACTTTTAAGGCCAGTGAATTTGCTTTGTTAGTTGTGTTCACATCGCATGAAGGATCTTCGGAAATTTCAACAAAAACGTCGAAAATTGTACTTAACTGATAACGAAGCGGTTTAGTAACATCGATAATTCTACTCGACCAGCGGGTAGCACTTAAAGGGTTTTAGGTTTTAGGTTAAGGTTTGGATTTTGTTTCTAAAACATATCCCATCTTTTTGTTGAAGTAGCAAAAAATACATAAAACTCTTGAACCATATCAAATACGTTTACTGTTTTTGTCAAATGTTAGCTGCATCATTTACTATTAGGTTAAGGCTATGCACTGAGCAAGGCACATACAACATACAATGTTCGGCTTTTTATCTCTAACAGTTTCTTCTGCATGCCGATATTTTTCCCACGCATATTTGAGCTATTGTCGTATCGCTATCTACGTAAACCAGGTAAAAGCGCTGTGCACGTTGAGGATTTTAATCAATAGGGGTGGACGGGAATATATAGAGGAAGACGGGGCTATAAGAACATGTTAGAACACAGTGTATTTTTATCATTTTAAGTAAAAGTAATAAAGTCATACGTCATCAAGATAATTTATTTTTGTTTGTCTTCCTAGTAGAAGAGTAATTGTTTTACATGTTATATATTGTGCAATATACTTCTCTTTGTTTGGTACCGCGGCATCCGTTGCACCCCAGCACCCCACTTGGCGCAGCCCCGTATATTATAATGCATATAAATACACCTAAATTAATTTGAAATACAAACATGTTTTTATACGATCTAGGAAAGCACGAAAAAGTAAACAAATACAAGTAGGTATGTTCACAGCCCACCCATGTTCTCAGAACTCACACGGTTTAAATTAAATTAAAAAATGTTAAATTACGGTTTGGCAAACCATATGCATAGCCTAAAGAAAACTATAGCCGCGACACTCGGCTCGTTTAGTGGGGTACGGAATCAAATTTTCTCCGTGAAGCTCAGTGAAGGGAGGACACCACGCAGTTGGAACTCGATGCCAATCATACGCGCTTACCTGGGCCGGAGTGCAATAAATTTTCATAGGAATTAAAATAGAAAAAGATTCGTTGTTTGGGTAAATAGACGTTATGCGTATATATTGTTTTGTTTGTATGTTATATAAATAAGTTAATGTTTATGTGTTAAAATGGGAAAAGAACGGCAGAATTAAGCAGCTAGTTAGTTTGTTTATTTAAACTTAAATTTGATCATAAGGTATCGGAATCGGTTCAAATGACTAAAATAAATTGGAACTAACTGAAACTAACCGAAAGTTAATTGAACGACTAACCAAAGCTAGCCAAAAGTAACCATAAGCTCCAAAACAGGCTAAAACGTACCTATCGTAATAGGTTACAAAAATTAAAATAAGTTAAAACTAACCAAAACGAAAGGAATTTAAGCGACTAACCAAAAATATTAAATTTGCTTATAACGTATAGGAACCGATTCAAATGACTAAAATAAATTGGAACTAACTGAAAGTAACCGAAAGTTGATTGAATGACAAACCAAAAGTAACTAATAGCACAAAAACGGACTAAAACGTATCGGAACAGATTAAAAATGTTAAAGTAAATTAAAACTAACCCAAATTAACCGAATATTGGCAAGTAACCAAAGACATTAAAATTGGTTATAACGTATCGGAACCGGTTCCAATGACTAAAATAAATTAAAATTATGTGAAATTAACCGAAAGTTGATTGAACGAAAGTAAGTTAACACTAACCCAAATTAGCCGAATTTTGGCGACTAACCGAAAGTAATCAAAAACTTTAAAATTGGTTATAACGTATCGGAACCGGTTCATATGATTTAAATAAATTAAAACTAACTGAAATTAACCGAAAGTCGATTGAACGACTAACCAAAAGTAACCAAAAGCACCAAAAGGGCTAAAACATATCGTAACAGATCAAAATTATAAAATTAAGTTGAAACTAACCCAAATTAACCGAATTTTGGCGACTAACCTAAATTAATTAAAAACATTTAAATTGGTTATAACGTATCCGAACCGATTCAAATTACTAAACTAAATTAAAACTAACTGAAATTAACCGAAAGCCGATTGAACGACTAGCCAAAACTAACCAATAGCATCAAAAAGGTCTAAAACGTATCGTAACAGATTAAAAATTTTAAAATAAGTTGAAACTAACCAAAATTAAGCGAATTTTGACGACTAACTTGAATTAATTCAATAACTAAAATAAATTGAAAGTAATAAAAATTTGATTGAAAGACCAACCAAAACAAACCAAAAGTAACTAAAAGTACCAAAACGGGCTAAAACGTATCGGAATAGCTTAAAAATAATATTAAGTAAGTTAAAACTAACCCAGATCAATTCAATTTTGGCGACTATCCAAAACACTAAAATTGATAATAACGTATCAGAACCGAAAGTAATCGATAGTTGATTGAACGACCCAGTTCTGGCGGCTAACTAAAACTAACCAGAAATATTAAAATTGGTTATAATGTATCGGAACCGGGTTCAAATGACTAAAATAAATAAAAATTAAACGAAAGCTGATTGAACTAACCCAAACTAACTAAAAGCACCAAAACGAACTAAAACGTATCATAATAGGTTACAAAATTTAAAGTGCCCAAAAATAATCGAAAATTAATAATATGGAAACATTCATAAAATATATACGAAGGGTACAGGGGAAAAACGATCTAAGCGCCATTTCCATAGGAAACTTTTATTATTGATTTCACAGAAAATTTTATTCTTGATAAAAGTTGGTGCTTGGAAAAAAACTAATTTTGACAATGTTAAATTAAGACTAAGTATTACAGGGTACTTAAAAAAATACAAAAATGGTGGTTAAAAAACAGCTTCTACAGGAAAAATAAAGCTCCTATTAATGTAAAAATAAAAGTCAAATCCCATTTTTTCCAAAAGTGCATCGTTGCTGAAAAAAATAAGGACAAAATTAATAAAAAGCGGGTTTTTCAGTAAATGAAATGGATTTTCTCCGCAACGGTGCGGTGCACTTTTGGAAAAAATGGTATTTGACTTTTATTTTTATCTTAATACTAGCTTTATTTTTCTGTAGAAGGTTTTCCGATATTCCAAAGTTTTTGATTTTTTAACCATAATTTTTGTATTTATTGAGTACCCTGTATAACTTATCTTTAATTTAGCATTGTCAAAATTAGTTTTTTTCAAACACCAACTTTTATCAAGAATAAAATTTTCTGTGAAGTCAATAATAAAAAAGTTTCCTATGGAAATGGGGCTTAGATCATTTTTCCCCTGTACCCTTCATATGTATATACATTTTATAGAAATAACATGTTTTTAATTTTTTTATTAGTCTCACAACCATTTCATCATTTAGCCATGTTGATTTCAGTTTGACAATATAATTGAATTATATTTCAATATAAAAGGTCTCAAAAGAGCGGGACATATTTTCCAATTTTCGAATTCTTCTAAAAATTCTAGATAAATTTCATGCAGCATGTCGAATAACCTCCTTTCCATTTAAAGAATTTGATCTGTTTAACTTAGCGCGAAACGATTTGCATCTTCTTATCTTAGTTATTTAGTAATCATCTAGATATACGAAATTTTCGGTTTGGGGGGGAGTATTTTCCAGGTTGTGGTTATGTGGAAGATAAGAAAGTGAAAAACATTTCGTTTGACAATAAACAGTTCGTATTCTACCATAAAGGCGTAAGTCTCAAAAACATTGTTTTCGCTGGTTGTTTTTCGTAAAAGTAGATCGTTATCCACATATATCCATTATTTCAGATTTGCTCAGCACCTTGATATCATTTTGATTCGCTGTACCTTTTTTGGTTTTAAAGATACCAAGGTAAACAAAAAAGCAAAATGTAGGGTTGGTAGCCAAGTTTTTTCTAGATTACATATAAAACAAACACCAATAATTTTCTGACATAAAAGCTTACTTTATATATTTTTTAAATAGAACACCCTGTATATTACTACATTTTTGGACTCTCTAGTGAAATCAAAACGCATGTCGTGTATAATATCCTATACCTATCCTTAGCTGTTTACGAAATATTGACAGTTGAAAGTTCGGGCATTTTGACAGGCTCTAAACCGCACGAGATCAAAGAAAACGGTTTGCACATCTCTATCTTAGGTTTTCATAAGCTATCGAATGACAGTGGCTTTCAATTTAACCGGAGGTTTAAAAGTTACGGTCAATTTTATTCGCGGGTTAAATTCAAAGTTACTGTCATTTGATAGCTCATGAAAACCTAAGACAGGAATAAGCAAACCGTTTTCTTTGCTCTTAGGCGGTTTAGATTTTAAAGCCTATCAAAACGTCTTTCAACTGTCAATATTTCGTTAACACCTAAAGAAAGATAGGTATAAGGTATTATACACGAAATGAGTTTAGACTTTTCTAGAGATTCTAAAAATGTAGTAATATACAGGGTGTTCCATTTAAAAAATATAGAGTAGGCTGATATGTCAGAAAATCGTTAGTGTTTTATTTTATATGTAACGTAGAAAAAAAATTGGCTACCATCCCTACATTTTGCTTTTTTGTTTAACTTGATATCTTTAAAAACAAAAAAGTTACAGCGAATCAAAATGTTATCAAGATAAATTGAACGCACGGTACAGGTTGCTCCGATTTAGCGTAATTGTGCACTTCATGCATAAATTAGTTCGTGAACTATAGCCAGATCAAAAATTTACTTTCATTTCACTATCTTGACAATATTTTTATCTAGCGAATAAAATGAAAAAGCTGTTACGAAAAAATATGCAAAATCGTACATAATACGTTTATAAAATTGTGCAGGTTGCTAAGAATCTATATAAAACAAAATTATGTACTTATATAAGATCTTTTTTTAGCTTAGAAGAGAACAACTAGATAAATCAAAATTTTCAAAATTATTATTGCAGATCTTCACAAGTTCGTCTAAAACCGTAACTACTTGTGCAAAATAAAATCTCATATAAAAAAACTTTTGTCGTGTATAGATCTTGTTGATATTTAAAGATTAACTTGGAGCTTATATTCTATTATAGTTATATTCAGCATTCAAGAATGCTGTACTTACTACAAGTAATCTACATTCGCCATTCTTAATTTCACTTCAAAAGACATTTTTAACTATTTCTTTCAGGTGTAATGTTTAAATAAATACCCGGCACTCTTTATGCAGCTTTTTGGATCAAAAAAATGGTTATTCTCTACTCGAAATAAACAGTATTTTATAAATCATATATTTTGTGATGAAAGTTTAAATAAAATAATAGGGGAGAGTAACAATTTTAGTAGATAACGTCCCAAAAAATTTTAGTACGGCTCATTTCACTAATGATTGCCGGGGGGTTGACGTCAAGTTAGATTTATTTATTTCCTCCCCACTACATAGTGATAAAGTTGGTCCTCGCTTCTCAAAGGTGCCGCGCTTAAGTGTCGCAGCTATAGTTTTCTTTAGGCTATGCCATATGTTTGCTTGATTTAATTAATAAATATTGTATTGCTATAATATGAATATAGCAGTATCTAACTTGAATAAGATATTAATATTATCTAATGTTTCTCTTAAGTTAAATTAATCCTTCTCAAGAAATATTTCAAACCTTTCTTGACAGAAAGGAGAAGGTAAATTAATAACGCTGAGCTGACTTTTAAGATCCTTTACACAAATAGAGCACTATGTAAAAATCGACCTCTCCTATTGGTCGATCCGCATGGCCCTCCGCTCGCTTCGCTCGCTACGGCGGCTCAGGAAAAGGAAACTAACCAGGTGCTAACACAAACTAACCCAAGACATACGCAAAATCAAGAAAAAAAAACTGTTTAGAAACATGTTCTTAAAAAAAATAGAAAAATGCAACGGATTTGAACCCGGGCCGTCCAGGTGATACCCAACCATATAAACCTCTCGACCACGAGAGCTCTTGCCACAAATTGATTGCATCACGAAGACATATTGTAATTTGTAATACGAGATGGACCGACCAATAGGAGAGGTTAATTTTTACATATGGCTCTATTTGTGTAAAGTATCTTAAAAGGTGCAACAGAACTCTACAGTTTAACGTTGCTACAATAGATGGCAGCAGCCATGCTAGATTCGTAATAAGTCTTTTAAGATCCTTTACAGGCGTAGCCGACTATATCAAAATCGGTCTCTCCTATTGGTCGATCCGCATGACCCTCCGCTCGCTACGGAGCGTTGTTTGAATTTATTCAAACAACGCTACGGAGGCATCACGAAGACATATTGTAATACGAGATGGATGGACCAATAGGAGAGGCCGATTTTGATATAATCGGCTACGCCTGTAACGGATCTTTAAGCGCTCGTAATAAAGGGTACACACAAGTGCGCGGCGGGTTTGCCCAAACATTGGGTACAGTTTCTCTTCAAAATTACCAAACCATACTACAATCTGTACGGCAGAAACAGTGGCAATCCACAAGGCGACAACATTGTGCCTTGAAAAGGATATCCGAAAGGCAATTATATTTACGGATTCGCTTAGTGCAATAAAAAAAATCTCAAATAATAAAGGATTTAAGAATCTAGATCATATATCTTTCTTAACCAAACAGATCATAATAGAATCGAATGCAAACGGAATTGATATCAGGATATGTTGGATACCGGGTCATGCAGGTATAAAGGGAAATGAGAAAGCAGATCAGTTGGCCAATGCAGGGCGAATCCTAAGGATACCTTATCCTATACAATTGGACAAAAATGACTATATCCCCACTATAAGAGCAAACCACTATCTGAGCTGGAACAGCTTCTGGCGGGAGACATTGAGTAGTAGAGGGCAGAGATATTCAACGCTGGTTGAGGGTTTTCCTAGAAGACCATGGTTCTTTGAGTCGGAATTTCTAAGTAGACGTCATGTAACTACGATTATTAGATTACGTACTAATCACTGCTTAACTCCTCAACATCTGCACAGACTGGGTGTCAGGGATACCCCCGAGTGCGAGTGTGGGGATTTGGGTACCTTACAACACCTTATATTTGAGTGTAAAAATATCAGACCAAATTGTTATGAAATACTGGTGGAAAACAATGTCCAAACTCCTATATCTCTATCGACTCTGTTGTATAAACCTAGAGGTGACATCATTAAGATTTTAATAAAGTATTTAAGTGATAATAATTTAAAGTTGTGAACTCTGAGCCTTTAATGTGGAAGATCCTTCTTTTTAGCATCATCCTCTTGATCCGAGGCATCATTTCTTTTGTGAACAGCTCCTCGGATGCCCGGGAGCGAGAAGAGGATTAACCTGTGTTGTGCTGTCTGTCTGACTAACCCCCTTATTATTAATATATTGGATAGGAGCCGGTCTCCGATGCGATTCATTTCGCAATCCTAAAAAGTTATAAAATTCGGTCTGGCTAAATACCTAGTGTAAAGGCCAAGAAACAAACAAAAAAAAAAAAGTGCGCGGCGGGATCGGCTGTTCAAATTAGAAGCGTAGTTTGGATTTAGATAGTGTTAAGTTTTGGTACACTACACTACAACAGTGTACGCCAGGATTGAACGGGTTAAAAGGCCTCGTATACGTATAGAGGCACTGTAAAAGTTCCTACAAAATTTCCGCACAGCGCGCCCCATCTTAGAAGGCTAGTTGATACTACTTACCATCAATAATGGATTTAATAAACAAATAAAAGAAAGCATCTATTTTTCGAAAGTAAATCTGTTTTTTATATCCATTTAGCAATCTGCTGCTAGATGGCGCCAAGCTCATTTGTCATTACGTAAATATCATTGCAGTTTCTAAATTAGGTGCGCCGTCTCATTTTTAAACAAATTCTTGCTCAACAATTTAAATTGCCAGCGCCAAAAATATCCCCGACCTACCCCAACTGATCTGTTATTAAAATACGTTCGATTTAAAAAACGGCTTTATACAGATTTGTCGCTCATAAATGGGTCGATTCTTCTGTCGGATGTTTCGGATTACCTATGTTGTTGTATCGTTGTAGAAATTGAAAATTTGATTAGATCTTGATAGATGTGTTTTATTATGTATAATATGGTTTGTTTTGTGATTTCTGTGCTCGGATAAAAGACTTATCATAAAGAGGCTTTTTAAATCGGAAGCTTCATAGGTAAGTTTTTCCAATTATTGCCTTTGCCTACATTGTTTGCTGTGTGTAAACAAATAACCATAGAAATAGGACTATGCAAATAACCTTGCCCAACATCTGGCCTAGAAATATCTATGACTGACAGTTTTATCTTTAACCTAAAACCAAAAAACGAAGATGGTACAACCCTCTTTTTATCTTACTTTGATATATAATTCATTAGTTTGGTTACTAGCAATGAGGTCATGATATTTTAGTTAGTCCTAACCTAGCCTAGGAAATAATTTCAAAATACCAAGGAAACTATCTGCCCCTTCTACAGTGTGTATTGTTATGATTTTAAAGGGCAGTGTCTTATTAGCAGACTGTGAATAGTGTGAATATTACAAGTAGTGATAAGGTCGATACCTTTCGCAGTACCCATGTACTTTTATTCGAAGTACCTACATGGTGTGCATAAGAATGTTGCCTCAATTGTTGCTGTACAATTCAGAACCCTAATGTCCAGTTCTGCAAGATAAGCTTCAGGCACAATGGGTGGTCTAAGTGCAAGAGGGGCCACCCCCTTCTTATACTGATACTGAGCTTCAGCAAAGTGCTTGTTACCTTCAAACGAGGCTTTATCTGTCATTTTAACCATTATCTAGTTGAACCTTCATCTAGGTATACAGTTTGGTACTATCAAACACCAATTTATTTTATATTGAATATTCAACCACCGGTCAAGTTTCACTTGCACTTGGACTGGCTCTATATATACATGTTATTTTTTACAAAATGTCAGTGCTTGAAGTCCTGGCCTGGAGCAAACTGAAAAAATTTCAATTACAATTTCCAATATTGGGAGTACCTAAATACCTAAAGTGACATACAAAAAATGCATTGTATAACCTAGGTACCATGTCTTTGGTTTTGTTTGTGAGATAACTTCTACATTTAAATATTGTTGCTATCATGCTATCATAGGTACAATTTTATCACTAATATGATTTACATGCTCACTCCAGTTCAATTTATCATCAACAATAAGACCCCAGGTATTTCATTTTACTAACTTGTTCTAATGGTAGGCAGAATTTATATGGATGCTGATGTTTTCTCCATTTTTGTTTTTATGCTTGAAAATCATAAATTTTGTCTTCTCTATGTTTATTTTAAATTTGTTACTATATAACCAGTTGACATAATTCTTGAGATCACCGTTAATGTCTCAATATAGTTCAGTTTCACATGTGACCATGTGCACTACTGCAGTATCATCTGCAAAAGTAAAATACTGTGCCTTGAGATTAGCACAACTAAGGTTTAGTACAGATAATTCTGAGGATAATTCAATTCAATTCAAAAAGTACTCACTTTATTCTTTTAAAAATATACATTTTGTGAATAAAGCATGTGTACCCAGACATAAATTGTCGAAAACAAATTAAAAAGAATAAAATAAGATAGAAAAAGAGTAAATACCCTGTAAAACACATAGTAAAATATAAAAAAATAAACTAATAGGTACCTATAAAATACAAACAATAAAACAAACAAAAACAAATTATTATACAACATCCTCAAGGCTATGCCTGTAGAACTCCTCTATACTATATTATTGGTATTTTATTATATCTATAGGTCTGTTCATTTGGTCTGCACTCACTACTCTACTTGGAGCAGGGGATCGATGTTCATTTGGCTCGAGCAGCTGATATTTTTTGTTCGCTTGGGATGGAGCACTGTGCTCGAGATCAGTTAGATCATGCTCTACTTGCACCTAGTCTGGAGGTGGAGGAGTTAGAGCAAAAGCAAAAAGATGACAGATAATCAACAAAAACCGCGGAATATAAAATAATAATATGACCCCACTTTTTAAATTTTGAAAGGCTGAAAGGCATCGTGGTCTTTTTTGAGGAAAATATCCCTATATATAAAACGAGATATAAAATATCTTATCCACGTGCTGTTTTAACAAAAAGCGCTTTCATTTCGAGTAGCAAGCTAGGAAGTCGTCCAAGCAGGAAATATCTGCTTGGAGTGCAGTTATGGCATTTCGTGTTCTGCTCCATGCTGATTTCTTTGATCTTCCGAGCAGGTTGAGCAAAGCCAAATGAACAGGCCGTCTGATACTCATCACAGCTTTCTTCTGACTTAAAAATCGGTTTTTATGCCACAAAACTGACTAGCCAATAACTAAGTAAACCTTTGCGAAAAGGTCTTCCCGTGCAACTTGTAAAGGCCAAATTTTTAGTTGGGTTAGTTGCTAGTAGATTTTGGCTTAGCTTTGGGTTTGATTACTTATATAACTGTTTTTTTAATCTACCTTTTTAATTTTTGTGAGATATATGGTCCAAGACTAAGTCAGAAAACACAAAAAAAAATAATAATAAATTTGTGATTATTTAGATAGTCGCAAGAAACTATTAGTAACCAAAAGAAATAAATAGTAACTGCATCATCTGGTTGTGGTTACTGAGAGTAACTGACTTAAACTGACTTAAAAATCAATTTTCTTACGTAGCAAAACTGACTAGTCAATAACTAAACCTTTGCCGAAAGGTCTTCCAGAGCATGTTCTAGATCTTGAGACTAGGTAAGCTTTTAGTTGGAGTAGATATTTAATTTATATTTATATTTGTTTTTATCTAGGTTTTAATAGTATATTTAATGTAGATACTTTATCTAATAAATAATTGTAGCTATTTTGAAGTGTGTGGTACCGCCACGATGAACTGAAAAAAAGTTGAGCTATATACTTAAATACCTAGGTAGGTAGTTAATCAGAACAGTTTCAGACATAATTACTTAATCTAACACAAGAATCTAATTTAAGCATACTTATAGAGTATAGGTGTATCTAATTTTATTTTATCGAGTTTAACTTAGTGTACCTCTTACTTGCTTAAATTGGGTTTCTAAATATAAGCCTCAATATAAGCTTCTTGTTCAGAAATTATTTTTCGAGTTTTATTTTGATTACCCTTCTCAATCAAGTAGTCACATTAGTTACACCACCGAACAGTTCGGTGTATGTTCGGTGGTTACACCTCGAGTTACACATATAAAGGATAGGCAGAAGCGAGGGCAGAAGTCTAGCATGTAGTGAAAGATTATTGTGCAAATTTGACTAAAATTCAGTTTAAGTCTGTAGTACTTATTCATAATTAAATTTTTGAATTTTACGGAAAAATTACTATCTGTAGGTACATACCCTCATACATACTCCAATAGGATCATTGACTGAATTTTGAGTAGATACTTACACCCTAATCGAGCCCAGGGTGACTACCTCTCCGGTTTTCACCCGGAGTCTCCGGATTTTCATAGCGGTTCTCCGTTCTCCGGTTTTTCAGATAAATCTCCGGTTTTCGTTCGTCGATAATACCATTAATGAAGATAATTTATTTGACGAAGTAGCGATATTGAATACGGCATTAGAAAAACTTCAAGATTTTTCACTTCTGTCTATGGATGAAATATGGGTAAAGTTGATTTAAGTGCGGTAATTTTCCGGAAGTGTTGAAAATTATTTCAATAATATTTTCAGTCTCAATTAACAATGCATATTTAGAAAGTGTTTTCGATAATGTCTGGACTTTGGACTGAAGAAAGAAATAAAATGCGAGTCAAATTGGTTAAAATGGAATTCTGAAACTAAACTATAATTTCACCTGCCAGAAATTTGCAGAATATTTTGTCAACAGATTTACTGAAATGCTGTCGCAACAATAAAAAATATACTTTCAAATTTAAGTAGATATGTATGAGTGTAATTTTGTTTTAATACCTAAAAACTTGGCTTTTTTATGTTGGTTTTTTAAGTTTTAGATATTCCAAAAATAGGGTATTTTATTAAAAAAAAAACATTGTTTTTGATTAAAAAAATATTCATTACTCGTTGCGTTGTTTCGTATAGATATATTTTTATAATTTCTTGTGAGCTATGTGTGAAAATGGTGAATGCGCTGTCAAAACAATTTCTCCGGTTTTTATCCGGCTAAAAGGTGGTCACCCTGATCGAGCCCCCTAATAGGATATTTATTTCTATGAATACTTTTTTCCCAAATTGTAGGGAGTTTAAGCCTCGTTCTCAGAGCTTCGACGTGTCGCCAGCGACACTTCGGTAACCAATAGCAATCGAGCATTTATTGTCAGCCGCTCCCCGCTCTTTGGCCCCAGCGACAGAACAACTGTTAAATTTATTTTAACTTTCTCGTGTCGCTGCGGCAAGTGTTGTTGTGAAAACTATATTTGTTTAGATTTGCTGTTTTCTTGACTCTCATTAAGAAGTTATGACAATCTCAAACCTTTATTTAAATGGAATACCTTGTAATAATTGTGGATATTTTGTTTTTGCCTAAAAAGGCATAACATTTGATGTATCGCGTGCAAATTTCTGCTCATTTGTTTTTAAGATATTCAGAATGGTAAATCACTCATTTGACAAATTTAAAGCGATATAAAATAAAATCGGGTTAAGATAGAAAAGTAATAAACTTTACTTTAGTATCCTAACTATTAAAAAATATATTTTAATGTATATTTTAAATACCGTCACTTTTTTGACAGTTTTGGCGTAAGCTGACATTGGTTGAAGTGCATATCATTGGGTCAACAACGGTGATTATCAAATTTAACAGATTTACACAAACAAATTTAATACATTCAGGAACACAAAAACGTAACGTAACCTCCTCAAGCTGCCAAAGCCAAAATTCAAAATAAATCGAAAGTGACGCCATTCCGATTCGCGCGATTGCGCGACACCTATCGACTGTCAAAAGGTGTCGCCAATTTTCAGCGGCCGAGGTGGAGGGGATTGTCGCTGGCGACACGTCGAAGCTCTGAGAACGGGGCTTTAGACTCAGAACATGGCTCCTAGATTTAGTTAGTTACTGGCCAAGATGGCCGACATATAGGTGAGGTAAATAGTAGTCAGTTTTAAGACTATAAATAAACAAACTGTTGAATTTTTAACCACAATGTAAATTTCTGGACCTAGAACAGTGGCGGCTCGTCATTGGACGCAGGTGAAGCGCCGCTTCACCTACAATTTCTAAAATTTCATTACTTTAAAATAAAAATACGTAAAAATATTTTTAATAAAATAAAATTTTTATAATCTAAATTTCTAATCAAAATTAGTGTAATTTTTAAAATAGCATTACTTAAAAATAAAAATTTTCATAATATAAATTTCTAATCAAAATTAGTGGGATAATACTCATAAAAGATAATTAAATATAAAACGTAGCGCGCTGAATAACTTGTCATAAGATCGGCCGGTGCGGGCGGTTTTCGACACTCAATACAGTCATGAAACACGTGGGAATCGCAAACAGCAAGATCAATAATTGCCCTGCAATATACAGATTTATTTACGATGGTTGCTATGGCAACGGGCGAAACAGCCATGCTAGATACGTGAGCTATTTATAGAACGGAAGCAGCCCGACAATGCGACTCCGACAGGTTCTTATGTTAAAAAATAATATTAAATTCAGTTCACAGTCGCTCGGAAGCAAATTTGCGTCACCTCGTTGTCGGGCATTGTTTTACGAAACGTTTTACGAAATGTTTCCATTGTATGATCCGATCTGCATCTTGTTAGAAACACCATTTTCCAGGTGAAAAAACGATGATGAAAGAGACTTTTTAAATACGGAGGGACCTATTAAGCCTTTCATTCAAATAGAAAAACAAGTAATGATTATGAAGTAAAATCAAGAGAGACAATTTTCGTTCGCAGGTTTCGAAATCTGATCTGAGTATTCTGATTACAATTGGTTGTGTGGAAGTGTTTATTTAAAGAAACTATTTTGTATGCCCTGTTTAAGTGTAGGTGGAAAATCGAGCGTTTGGAATAAACACGGATTTAACAATTTTGGGAATGTCACAAGAGGTTGTAGTAGGCCCATATTCACTGTGCATTATCATTTGCGAAGTTAAAGAAAAGACTCACTACAAATTCGAAGAATAGACCTTATATTTAAAAAGTAGATAGGTCAAGGAGTCAAAATAACTGTACGCGAGAGTATGGGTAAGTTAGTAATTCTATTATCTTTTTGATATTATTATGAATTGGTGGCGGCGCTCATGGTATATTATTTCTCGCATGTATCGCCACCGCAGGACTTTTGGGCGTGGCCCCAAAATTTTCTCGCGCAGTTTTGCCTACAGCGCTGTCTACCTAATTGCGCTTCACCTATTCTTGCCTACACGAGCCGCCACTGACCTAGAACCGAGCCTAGAGCAACTGTTGTCATAAAAACCCTATAAAATACCAAAATAAATAAATATAGTAGAATATTTGCTAACATGCAAGAAAATCAGTAGTTGCCACTAGTGTTATGCCTCGGTCAATTGACCAGTCAATTGGAATATACAAAAATTATAGATATAGGCGATAAAAATTAGAAGTTACCGGTAACCTTGCTTGATACATGGAGTTTCTCTCACTTCGAATACAGAAATGTGATGCATTTTCTTGTTTATGTTGTGGCACATCAGCTTTCAGTGATGTGAGATGAAGCAAGCAGCAAAGCAAGAGTTATTCGAGACTTGAAGCAACCAGAAAAGGAGACATAAAGGGGAAGTCGAAGGTAAAGTAAAAGGGGAGATCAAACCACAAAGAGAAAAGGAAAAAAATGAGAAACCATCCATAATTTCAAATTTGTTCTATAAAACATACCAGTAGCAAATATGTTGTAACAAGCAAATTTTGGAGAGGCGACGTGCGACGTTCAAATAGGCGAGGACGTGACAACCCTGGAAAACGAATGGCGCAGCAGTAGAATGGAATCGGTGTTATATAATACGGAGTATATAGATAGATTAGAAATAAGAAATAAGGCGTAGATATAGTTATTGTACGATAGCAGAGTCGACTCATGGCGTTATGTAATTATGATAACTGTACTGGCGAAGGTGTATTGGCGAAATAAAACGTGTTACTAAAAATTAATTGTTTACAATGTTTTATTTTCTTACCCATACTTAATCACAAACATTGTCCCGTCTTCTCTTATTATAAATTTTAATATCGTTAAGAATTAAATAAGTAGGTATGTAAGATGAAGAATATAATATATTCTTAAATATACTTCTTTGTATAAGAATCTTAAATCTGATCCTATCTTCGAATACCACTTTAATATTCTCAGGAAACAAGTTATAGAATTTTGGAGCAAAATATGTTACTATCCTTTATAGATGTTATTATATGTATAAAGGCGAGTATAAAGGAAGTCTTAAAACCGCAGCTAAACGTGTATTGTAAGTTTTTCTTTTTGCTGCCAACATTTTTAATTTTTGATAAATATAGTAAATACTAAATAACTATATCTGAATAACGCCTGCAACGGAAGGACATCTGCTTCTTTATAAAGATTATCAGTTGGTTATCTCCAATTCCTCCTCAAAATTATTTTTTATTTTATTTTAAGAATCAATGACTGGCCTTAGTGCGTTATTAAATCCCCCACCCCAAATCATTGGGCAATACCTCAGAATTGACTAAATTAGCGGGATGTATTTATGATTTTTTAAATGTTTGCCACTGAGTATACTATACAACAATGACTGTATCATCGGCATAAAGGACAAACGAGAGGACAAATGTAGCATCTGATAAAAAGTTACTACTTTCACTTATGTATTCTAGAAACAGAATCGGTCGAAAAACCGTGCCCTGAGACACACCCATTGTTACATTCACGGAGGTGCTACATCTGGTGCTACATTCATTATCAATTTTTACTCTTTGATTATGGCAGCAAGTATGATCTTCAAAAAAGAGAAAGTGGCATAAATACCTGAGATACCCACAGTTTTAAGCCTTTTTAACAAATGATGGTGTACAGCAGTGTCAACGGCCTTAGCAACTTTGTACTTTGGTTCCCAGGATTCGGGCAATGGCCCTTCCAGCGCAGGAGATTAACATATGGAAGTGGTCCAACGTGTTCGCCTGGGTGATGTAGTTTGGCAGAATTCGGTTGTTCATAAAGTAAGGGCGATTCCTAGTTTATTTGAGGGATTCACCCTAGGTGCCATTGTACTCCATAATTAGCTTTCTCATCTCTGAGAGAAGTATTTCGAATAATCCTTCCGTGTCCACATTATCTCTATTTAAATCATGTGCCTCACCGTTCAACTGCTGCTCAAGGCGTCCCATCCACATGTCCAGCGATTATCTTCGTTGTTCTTGTGCAGGTTTAGCAGTTCGCGTTCTACTTCTTGTTTGATGGTGTTAAGTCTCGCAGCTGGGATGAGATTGTTTCTGATGATAACACGGTATTGATCTGCCACTCTCTGCTCTGTTACATGCAGCTCTGGATAATCTCTGCAGAATTCAGTATGCAGTCCTTGTCGATAGCCGATGGTCTCTCGTCCTACCTGGGGTACCCTAAAATAGATACGCATTATTGATTCATTCATCGACGGTGTCCATTTCATGCGTCGTCTGGGTAATCCCGCCTGAGTTAGCGCTGGTTGAAGTTCCTGCGCAGCACCGACGGGTGGTATCTGGGTTCTTAGGTGACACCTGTGTCGTTGTTGTGGTTGTGGAGCTGTAACTTCTGGTGCAGCAGGGGCCCGCCTCCTCAGCACCCGCCACCGTCGTCCCGCAGAAGGTCATGTCCAGCGCCGGCTCCAGACATGCAGCGACCTTTCTCCGAGGCTTCGGTTGATCTCCATTTTCATGGAGATAGGGCATTTTTTACCTACTGTCAGGTAACTCGGACCCGTGGGGATGTCACGCCCGAAAGCAGCCGAACCAAAATTCAACTACCCCCGTGCGGGGGTATTATTATTACTATTATTATTATTTTTGTTTCACAAAGACGATTTTTTAAAGTTAGTTAATTTAATAGTAGCCAACTATTAAGTTTTAGGGTAAGTTGCAAATGGAGTTTAAAAAACACATAACAAAATCTTCTAGTAAAATAAAAGATAATCCTTATACTTATATAATTATTAAGCTGACAAATGCAAGTGTATATTTAAAATTATTAAACTTTTCAATGTAGCCTCTCCGTGTATATTAAATTTTGACTAAAACGGAGTTTTATCCACAATACCGAAACAGAATGATTGCACTCGATGCGTGTTTCGCATCATCAGGAGATGATCAAACTAAATTTAAAATCTACCTAACTCACTTTTATACTAAATGTTTGCTTAATCAAGCGGAACCAAAGGAACCAATCCTGGAATTCGAATAGTCACGCTCGATCAACCAATACAATGTACTATACCGAATAGGTCCTCTATTTCTATTTAAAGTATTCTTACATTTAATAATTTCCATACTTTCACATGCGTCTAATAATCTCGTATCAGTTATATTATGAATTAATTTTAAGTTTTTAATTGCTATTCTATGATTATTATCAAAAGCATGCTCGGCATCACTTGATTTTCGTTTGTATAGATCTTCTAGTGTGCCCAACATATTGTTACGTTTTTCCCGTGGGTTCTTAACAGAATTACAACTTTGCTATTTTCAACTAATACTCTCTTTATTCACTACCACTGTATACAATTTAACTCACTAAACTAGTCTTATAACTTTACCACTAATATCTATTCAACACTCAATGATTAACTGAACTGCCCAACATTCGCCTTAGGTCTGCTTATATATAATCTCCAATCTATCACGAATATTCGGGAAGTATTCCGAAGCCACTCTATATGATCTCGACGAGGCCATCGAGATAATTCCAGCGATCCTGAAACTTCGCGGCCGGCCGGGCGTTGATCCATACAGACAGAGAAGCGAGCAGCACGGCGGCGGCGGCTACTTCTATAGGGTAGCACAAAAACGTTCGGACGGTTGTTAGTCGTGACATTGCCTCCCTCTTAAACCTGATCGTCCCGATCAGCTACTTCATGTCCGTGATATGCTTTCAGCCTGTCGAGGTGGACTACTTTCAGTTTGCTTCTGGGGCTACGCTGAATTCTATACACTACGTCATTAATTCTTTTGATGACTGTATAGGGCCCTTCCCATACTGTCGTAAGCTTGGGAGATCTTCCTTTCTTCCTTTGCGGATTATATAACCAGACTTTGTCGTTCATCTGAAATCCCATAGAATTAGCTTTGAGATCATATCGTGTCTTCATTCGGCCGCTGGCTTTATCCGTGTTTTCTCTGACTAATTCATGGACGCATAGTAACTTTTCCTTAAGGGAGTCTGCGTAGTCTTGAATTTCCATATCCTGGTTGTCTGGCGTTCCGAATAATAGGTCACAGGGTAAACGGAGTTCTCTTCCAAATAAAACCATGGCTGGTGTTAGCCCTGTCGTGTCATGGACTGCTGATCTATAGGCCATTAAAAATAGTGGTATGTGTTGGTCCCAATCCTTCTGATGTTCATCTACGACCTTTGACAAATGTTCTTCAATGGTCTTGTTAAACCTTTCAACCATGCCGTCTGATTGTGGATGTAAGGCGGTAGTCCGTGTTTTATGGATGTTGAGTAAATCACAGACTTTCTGGAAAACCTTGGGTTCGAAGTTGCGCCCTTGATCTGAGTGCAACTCTAACGGAACACCAAATCTGCTGAATAAGTTATTCAGAAGGACCTATGCTATGGTAACCGCTTCTTGATTGGGGATCGCAAATACTTCAGGCCATTTACTGAAATAGTCAATTGCCACTATAATGTACTTGTTACCATTATTTGTTTCTGTCAATGGCGATACGATACGATACCACGATTTCACATCCTGGCAGTAGTTGACCCAGTAAAATCTGCCGCGAATCTTGTCAATCGTTTTGTTCACTCCGAGATGAGCACCAGACTTTCCATTATGAACTTCTTCCAGAACTTCCGATATCTTCCTCCTTGGTACCACTAACTGTGTCTTCACTACTTTTCCATCGGCGCTTTCCCAGGCAAGGCCAGTCCTTTAGTTGATATCTCGCTCCAGCTTGGTCTTGGTTGATGTTCTTCTTTAGCTCTTAGCAATAGTGCCATTTCACTATCTTCAAGCTGATCCTTTTTAAGTTGCTCTGTGGTCCACTGTTGATCAACCTCAAGTTTAGTTTGCCTAATGGGAGTAATTCCTTCTTGTTGATCTATTCATCTGCATTATTATGCAATCTCCCTGCCCTGTGCTTAACCTTAAAGTTATATTGTTGTAACTTTTCTAGCCATCTGGCTACCTGTCCTTCAGGCTGTTTCATATCCAAAAGCCATTTAAGTGCTGCATGATCAGTCCTTATCAGAAATTCTTGCCCGTACAGATATTGATGGAAATGCTCAACAGACCGTACTATTGCCAAAAGCTCTTTTCGGGTTACACAGTAGTTACGTTCAGGTTTCGAAAGTGTTCGACTGTAGTATTCGATAACCCGTTCTTCTCCTGCTTGTACTTGCTATAAAACTGCTCCGATGCCGGTGTTACTGGCGTCTGTGTCCAATACAAATTTACCCTTTTGTTCCGGATATCCCAATATTGGACTAGAACATAGAGCCGCTTTTATTTTCCTGAACGCAGAATCACAGTTATGATCCCAGTTATAAGTTGCTCGTTCTTCAGTGAGCTTATGCAAAGGTGCAGCTATAATATCTTCTATAATAAGTACATAATCCAAGGAAGCTCCGCAGTTCGTGTTTGTCGCGAGGACGAGGCCAGTCTTTGATTGCTGTTATCTTTCGCTGATCAGTTTGGCTTCCCTCTGATGACACGACGTGCCCGAGAAATTCAACTTTTTGTTGGAAAAGAAAACATTTCTTTGGATTCAGTAAGAGCTGAGCATTCTTGATCCTAGTAAAAACTTCATGCAGGTTTTGTAGGTGCTCTTCGAAAGTTTTTAACATTACCATTATATCATCAAGATAGACCAGGCATGTCTTCCAAGTGAGGCCTCGTAGAACAACTTCCATAAGACGCTCAAAAGTAGCGGGGGCATTGCATAGTCCGAAGGGCATAGCTTTAAACTGATAAAAACCACTTCCGGTAGAAAAGGCAGTCTTTTCCTTATCTTGTTCGTCGATCCCTACTTGCCAGTAGCCGCTTTTTAAATCTAGTGTTGAGAACCAATGGGAACCTGCTAGTGTCGTCAACGTGTCGTCAATTCTGGGAAGTGGATAGCTGTCTTTCTTGGTGACGTCATTGAGCTTTCTATAGTCCATGCAAAATCTGGTGGTCCCATCCTTCTTGGTGGCTAAGACAACAGGAGACGACCATGGGCTTGATGATTCTTCAATAATTCCATCATCAAGCATTTTGTTGACTAATGTGGTAACCTCTTGCTGCTTCGTCACTGGTAGCCTCCGAGGATGCTGCCGTATGGGGTGGGCACATCCAGTGTCGATTCTTCTATGTTTTATGATGTTCGTTCTTCCAGGATTGCCATTTTTCCTTTCAAAGGCTGTGCTCTGCTCTTTGATAAATTGTGTAGCTCTCTTCAGTTCTTCGGAAGACAGATGAAGCCACGACTTTTGGAAATGTTCTAGGACTTCCTTAGGTGATGTTGAGGGTGTTACTTCGGACCGCTTTTCGCAACTGGTTGCCCACTGCACCGGCTCGCAAGTGGCTATTACATCTCCTTTATTAATTTTGATGGAATTGGATGAAATATTTGCTATCCTTATTGGTATTTCGCCGTCGGTTTTGACTAGTGCTTTGCGAGGGGTAAACCGCTGGTGTAATCTGGTGTACAGATTTTGTGTAATCACGTGTAATCATGTGAAATCTTGAAATCTATGTGTAGTCATGTGAAATCTGCATGTACTTATGTGTAATCCGTGTGTAATCAACGAGTAATCTAGTGTAATCCGTGAAATCTTGGAGTGTAATCCTGTGTAATACGTGAAATAGTAGTGAAGTCCGTGTAATCCTTATGGTATTTGTGTACAATTATTTAACATGTGCAATGACTATGCATAATTCACAAGGTACATGTCACAACGTCGCAACTACCCGTTCGATGTCCTAAACAGTGTTGCCAAATGCTAGATAATTATCGGAATCTACCATAATTTTTGCTTGATCCCGATAATCGATAATTGCCCACTATCCAATGCTTAATCTACCATAATTTTTTAAAAGTAATATATACAAGAAGCCATATTCGGAGAAAAATTTCAAAGGTAATAATAATAATAATAATAATAATAATAATAATAATAATAATAATAAGTTCTTTATTTCCAACAGGCAAACGCCCAATTACAGGAAATTCCCATACAAATTGAGAACAAGTAATTCACAAAAATATTGTTAGATTGTTACACAAAGAAAAATAATAAAATATACCTAATATAAATAATAGTAATAATAAAAATAAACTAGCAAATTAAATTAAGACTAAAAATATCAAAACCGATCAAGAACTTTACGAATAACGCAAAGAAAGATAGAAAACTAAAAAAACAAATGAAGCCAAAATAAGAAGTGACAAAGAAGTAAGGAAGAAAACAAGGGAAATGCAGATGAAAAATGAAGATGAAGAATGTGGAGATACAGTTAAGGTGGGAAACCAGACGTCTCACGCAGATATTTCAGGACGTTAGACAAGCTGCTGGTATGTAAATGATCGGCGTTTGATACAAGATTGAAATTTTTGCACATGTTACTTGACATGTTATAAATGCGGCTCTGGTATGGAATATTAGATCTCTCCAATCTCAGACTGAACGCGGGTTGTTGTCTAGCTCCTAAACGCGGTACATGAAATGGTATATTTTCCAAAAAAAAGGGGCAATCAATCGATCACATCATTGAGAAGCTTATATAGGAATGTCAGCGATTGTGAGTCTCTGCGCGCAGACAGCGACAGTTCCCTGAATCTAGACAACAAAAGGTGATGATGAAACCCTTTGTCTGGGTAGATACCTACCGTCCTCTCTGAACATATAATACTTGAGAAATCCCCTCTGCACAGCCTCCAACGAATCAATGTGGCAATCATACCACGGACACCATACAAGTGATCCATAATCCAGCCTTGTTCTAACGAAGGAATAATAAAGCAATTTAATGACAAAGATGTTGGTAAAATTTGTACAGGGAATCTCGAATATTTTGGAGAAGTTACATAAGATGGAGATAAGACGATAATTCTCAATAACTGTTCGATCGCTCTTCTTATGAATGGGACAGACTCTTACAACCTTCCAGGTTTCGGGAAATATGCCCAGTTCCAGGATCAGATTGAAGATATGATACAGTGGCTCGCATAAAACGATGGAACAGTCTCTAACAATGAAGTGGGGGTCACAGGTGATCTTGTTTTAAAGTTTTTTGCTTGCTGCAACTATATCATCAGTAGCTATTGGTGAAATGTCGATGCTATCGGAATACTGCATTAACGGATCAATATTTGCAGGCTGGGGGAGCCTTTGTACACACTTTGGAAATAGTTGGAAAAAGCCGAAACGACACATTGGGGTCCGTGGTAAGAATAATAATATTGGTATTTTCTGGTATTTTTGGTATTATTTGTCAAATATGGTATTGTCACGACTAACAACCGTCCGAACGTTTTTGTGCTACCCTATAGAACTAGCCGCCGTGCCGCTCGCTTCTTTGTCTGTATGACTCATCGCCCGGCCGCCGGTCGCGAAGTTTCAGGATCGCTGGAATTATCTCGATGGCCTCGTCGAGATCATATAGAGTGGCCTCGGAATACTTCCCGAATATTCGTGATAGATTTGAGATTATATATAAGCAGACCTAAGGCGAATGTTAGTTCAGTTCAGTTCAGTTAATCATTGAGTGTTGAATAGATATTAGTGGTAAAGTTATAAGAGTAGTATAGAGTGTTAAATTGTATACAGTGGTAGTGAATAAAGAGAGTATTAGTTGAAAATAGCAAAGTTGTAATTCTGTTAAGAACCCACGGGAAAAACGTAACATTTGGTGTCAGAAGTTGGATTGTCAACGAGACCGTTTTGATTGGTGGATTCTGTAAAAAATTTATATCGTTCTATGGTCAATACGAGGCAACAAACGGCAGAAATGGAGCAAATAAATAAAATGTTGGCAGATTTCATGGAAAATCTAAATGCTGAGAGGCAAGCAGAACAGGACAGGCTTCAAAAAATTTTTCAAGATCAAGAAGATAAAAAGCAAGCGGATCGGAAAGAGGAACAGGACCGGCTTCAGAAATTTTTTCAAGATCAAGAAGACAAAAGGCAAGCAGAACAGGACCGGCTTCAGAAAATTTTACAAGACCAGGAAGATAAAAGGCAAGCAGAACAGGAGCGTCTTCAGAAAATTTTACAAGACCAAGAAGACAAAAGACAAGCAGAGCAGGACCGGCTGCAGAAAATTTTACAAGATCAAGAAGAGAAAAAGCAAGCGGATCGGGAAGAGGATGAACGTAGAAGGCAAGCGGATCGGGAAGAGGATGAACGTAGAAGACAAGCATTCAGAAATGGATGCTTGATGTAATTGTAGGCGAGCAAGGAAAATTACAGAAAATATTGGACGGGCAAAATGAGAAATTTGAAAAAGAAGTAAACAATATACAAAAAGAAGTTGGAACTGTACAAAAAGAAGTGGGAAATGTACAAAAAGAAGTTGGAAATGTACAAAAAGAAGTAGGAGACGTACAGAAAGAAATGAAGAATCTACAAGCAGAAGTTACCAGACTAAAACATCTGGTACCAACCGAGAGGGCATTCGCCTCAGAACAAAACATCAAACCTCCAACGTATGACGGTCAAACATCGTGGACGATGTACAGAAGGCATTTTGAAGCCGCTTCTGTTGCCAACGGTTGGAATAACGAAGAAATGGCTACATCACTAGTGGTTGCGCTTCGTGGATCTGCCTTGGAACTATTACAGACTATTCCCATCAGCCATCAGGGGAAATATGACATACTTGCAGCTGCCCTAGAGAGACGATTTGGAGACCAGCATAGAAGACAACTGTATCAGGCACAAGTTAAGTCTCGATATCAGAAGCCTGGTGAAAACCTGCAAGAGTTTGAGGCAGACGTCAGACGTCTCGTTCAGTTGGCCTATCCGGGAGCAACGGAAGAATTTCAAGAGGAACTTGTTGCTGAATATTTCGTGGACGGTGTCAGAGATCCAGAAACTCAGAAGATGTTACGTCTAGCCAAATTTGATAGCAGCCATGAAGTTTTGGGTAGAGCTCTGGAAATCGAGGCGGCCTGTAACATCTCTAAGCCAGCAATCAGGGACGTATCCATCAAGGAAGAAAATTTGGCGAACAGTTGTGAACTAACTGAAATCGGCGGTATTTTGAAGAAATTAACCGAAGTTCTTCAGGCCACGGGGAGATTCCGGGAGTCACCAGAAGTTAGGCCATACAACCATAATCAGTGCTATAGATGTGGCAAGACTGGACACTTCAAAAGGGACTGTCGAGTACAAAGATTCCAAGAGCCAATAGAAGATAGGCCACATAACCGAAATACATCAAATCAGTGCTATAGATGTGGAAAGACTGGACATTTCAGAAGAGACTGTCGAGTACGGATATTCCGGGAGCCAACAGAAGTTAGACAATGTAATCGCAAGGCTATAAAATCAGTGCTATAGATGCGGCAGGACTGGACATTTCAAAAGAGACTGTCAAGTACAAAGATTCCGGGATCCACTAGAAGATAGGACACGTAACCGAAATGTTTCAAATCAGTGCTATATATCTGGCAACATTGGGCATTTTAAGAGAGACTGCCGAGTACAACTACGACCTACAGCTCCATCCAGAGACAACAGCAGTTCAAAGCCAAGTCAGGAAGAGTTGAAACAATATAACTTTAAGGCTAAGCACAGGGAAGGAAGATGGCATAGTAATACAGATGCTTTATCTAGAAGGTCATGTGAGGATAATTATAAACATCGCCAAAGAATTGACCAACAAGAAGGAATCACACCCATTAGACGAATCAGGTTTAAGGTTGATCAGCAGTGGACCACAGAGCAACTAAAGAAAGATCAGCTTGAGGATAATGAAATAGCACTGCTACTAAAAGCTAAGGAAGAACGTCAACCAAGACCAAGCTGGAGAGATATTTCAACTAAGGGATCTACTTTTAAATCTCTGTGGGCTCAGTGGAACTCCCTGGTAGTTGAAAATGGACTCCTTAAACGAGCCTGGGAAAGCGCCGATGGCAAAGTAGTGAAGACGCAGTTAGTGGTACCAAGGAAGAGGGTAGCGGAAGTTCTGGACGAAGTACATAATAGAAAGTTTGGTGCTCATCTCGAAGTGAACAAAATGATTGACAAGATCCGCGACAGATTTTACTGGGTCAACTACTGCCAAGATGTGAAATCATGGTGCCAGCAGTGTTCAACCTGTGCCTCAAGTCAAGGACCTCAGACAAGATCCAGTGGGAGGATGAAACAGAATGATATGGGACTACCGTTTGAACGTCTCGCTAGTGACCGAATGAAGGCTCGATATGATCTCCAAGCTAACTCTAGGAGATTTCGGATGAACGATAAAGTCTGGTTATATAACCCGCAAAGGAAGACAGGAAGATCTCCCAAGCTAACACCAGTATGGGAAGGACCCTATACGGTTATCAAAAGAATTAATGACGTTGTGTATAGAATTCAGCGTAGCCCCGGAAGCAAACTGAAAGTTGTCCACCTCGACAGGTTGAAAGCATATCACGGACATGAAGTAGCTGATCGGGACGATCAGAATTAAGAGGGAGGCAATGTTACGGCTAGCCTAACAACCATCCGAACGTTTTTGTGCTACCCTATACAACTAGCCGCCGTGCCCCTAGCTTCTTTGTCTGTATGACTCATCGCCCGGCCAGACGCGAAGTTTCGGGATCGCTGGAATTATCTCGATGGCCTCGTCGAGATCATATAGAGTGGCCTCGGAATACTTCCCGAATATTCGTGATAGATTTGAGAATATATATAAGCAGACCTAAGGCGAATGTTAGTTAGTTAGTTCAGTTCAGTTAATCATTGAGTGTTGAATAGATGTTAATGGTAAAGTTATAAGACTAGTTTAGTGAGTTAAATTGTATACAGTGGTAGTGAATAAAGAGAGTATTAGTTGAAAATAGCAAAGTTGTAGTTCTGTTAAGAACCCACGGGAAAAACGTAACAATATTATTATGTGCAAATATTTATGTAAGTTTGACTTAAATTGTATTTTGGTTCTTTGGCATAGATACCATCATTTTAGCAACTTTGTGCTGCATAAGTTTTAGTTTAGTTACGTTTTTTTGTTAATAAGTTGGCAACTCGGTTAGCAATAGTTAAACCTATTGTTTATTGTTTTTACGAGTAGGTATTATTTATTTTATATTATTTTTCCGGACCTAAATTGCAATAATTTAGTCGTATGGAAATTTTTGTTTTATATTAGACATTAGGATAATTTGAAGCTATTATTTCTTAAGCTATTAATTGAATTAAACTGCTTAAGTTAGCTAGTTACTTATCTCACCAAAGAATTTGTTACTTTTGATAATATTTGTTGTATGATTTAATTTTTTTGATTTTTATTTTAATTAAAGACATTGAAATAATTTAGAACTGCTCCTTTTTTAAACGAATAATAGTTGTTATAATTTACTAAATACGTATATTCACATAAGTGTGAAGTCTGTGCATTCATATGTGTAATCTGTGTAATCCAGTGTAATCATGTGAAATCATATCTGAAATCTGTGTAATCTTGTAAATCATGTGTAATCTGAGGTGAAGTCTGTATAGTCTCTGGTGAAGTCCGTGTAATCTTCGGTGAATTCTGTGTAATATCAGGTGAAGTCCGTGTAGTCACTCAATAATGTGTCATCTGGTGTACAAATATTTGCCAGCGGCTTACCCCTCGGTGCTTTGCCTACGAGGTGTTTTCAAGGCAAATCGTGGTGTTGGATAAGTCCGATGCAGCCTCCAAAATCCTTCTCCAATTTTCCAGAAATTATCTGCTCTGTATTTCCGCTTATTCTGACAGTACATGCCGCCATTACTTGAATCGGTGTGCCATCGTCTGATTTGTTAAGGATTAACTCTTCAATGCCAAACTTCAGAAGATTAAGCTTGTTGTCAAAAGAAAATCCATGTTGACCGATGAGATCCATCCCCAAAATAAATTCGTCTTCGATGTCGGCGACTAACACTGTGTGGTGTAATTTAATTCGTCCCAGTTGAAGTTCGGTATCCATTTCCCCAAGTACTTCAGCTGTCTCACCGATAACTACGTAAAACTACATTCTTTGATATGGGTAGAACTTCTACTCTATTTACCCTGTTGGACCTTATCAAAGATACCGCCGCACCAGTGTCAACAGTAATTGTTATGGCTCTTCCGTTGATCTTTCCTTTAACAGTTAGACTGTCGGCGGCTTTTCCTAGGCTTTTTATGGAGACGATACTGGGGGCTTTATCTCCCTTAGCCAACACCCGCCCCGCAATGTTGACTAACTGAAGTTTTCCTGATTTGACTTGGAGGCCCTAGCGTCTCTGGATGGAGATCTAGACCGTAGTTGTACTCGGCAGTCTCTTTTGAAATGCCTAGTCCTGCCACATCTATAGCACTGACTTGATGTATTTCGGTTACGTGGCCTATCTTCAATTGGCTCCCGGAATCTCCATGTGGCCTGAAGAACTTCCGTTAATTTCTTCAAAATTTCGCCCATCTCAGTTAATTCACAGCTGTTTGTCGGCTTTTCTTCCTGGATGGATACGGCCCTGATTTTTGGCTTGGAGATGTTACAGGCTGCCTCGATTTCTGGGGCTCGACCCCAAGCTTCGCTGCTGTTATCAAATTTGGCTAGGCGTAGCATTTTCTGAGTTTCTGGATCTCTAATACCATCCACGAAATATTGGGCAGCAAGTTCCTCTTGAAATTCCTCTGTCGCTCCCGGGTAGGCCAATTGAATGAGACGTCTAATGTCTGCCTCAAATTCTTGCAGGTTTTCACCAGGCTTCTGATGTCGGGACTTAACTTGTGCCTGATACAGTTGTCTTCTATGTTGGTCTCCAAATCGTCTCCAGTACAGCTACAAGTATGTCATATTTCCCTTGTTGGCTGATGGGAATGGTCTGCAGTAGTTCCAGGGCAGATCCACGAAGCGCTACTACTAGTGATGTAGCCATTTCTTCATTATTCCAACCGTTGGCAACCGCAGCGGCTTCAAATTGTCTTTTGTACATAGTCCAGGATGTTTGACGTTCATAAGTTGGAGGTTTGATATGTTGTCCTGTGGCGAATACCCTCTCGGTGGATCCTTGATTTTTAGTCTGGTAAATTCTGCTTGTAGATTCCTCATTTCTTGCTGTACGTTTCCTACTTCTTTTTGTACACTCCCAACTTCTTTTTGTACATGTCCAACTACTTTTTGTATATTACCTACTTCTTTTTCGAATTTCTCATTTTGCCCGTCCAATATTTTCTGTAATTTTCCTTGCTCGCCTACAATTACATCCAGCATCCATTTCTGAAGCTGGTCCTGTTCTGCTTGCCTTTTATCTTCTTGGTCTTGTAAAATTTTCTGAAGCCGTTCCTGTTCAGCTTGCCTTTTACGTTCATCCTCCTCCCGTTCAGCTTGTCTTTTGTCTTCTTGATCTTGTAAAATTTTCTGAAGCCGGTCGTCCTG
>MU182009.1:225874-242195 GCA_016904865.1 Pissodes strobi | reverse complement strand
AAAATTTTCTGAAGCCGGTCGTCCTGTTCTTTTTGCCTTTTGTCTTCCTGGTCTTTTAAAATTTTCCGAAGACGGTCCTGTTCTGCTTGCCTTTTATCTTCCTGGTCTTGTAAAATTTTCTGAAGCCGGGCCTGGTCTGCTTGTCTTTTGTCCTCCTGATCTTGAAAAATTTTCTGAAGCCGGTCCTGTTCTATCTGCTTTTTACGTTCTTCCTCTTCCCGATCCGCTCGCCTCTCAGCATTTAAATTATCCATTTTATTTATTTGCTCCATTTCCGCCGTTTGTTGCCTTGTTTTGACCATAGAATGTTATAAAATTTTACCAGAATCCACCAATCAAACGGTCTCGTTCCTCGAAAAATACTTCGCAAGTCCGGTCCCTTCACAATCCAACTTCTGACACCAAATGTTACGTTTTTCCCGTGGGTTCTTAACAGAATTACAACTTTGCTATTTTCAACTAATACTCTCTTTATTCACTACCACTGTATACAATTTAACTCACTAAACTAGTCTTATAACTTTACCACTAATATCTATTCAACACTCAATGATTAACTGAACTAACTGACCAACATTCGCCTTAGGTCTGCTTATATATAATCTCCAATCTATCACGAATATTCGGGAAGTATTCCGAAGCCACTCTATATGATCTCGACGAGGCCATCGAGATAATTCCAGCGACCCTGAAACTTCGCGGCCGGCCGGGCGATGATTCATACAGACAGAGAAGCGAGCAGCACGGCGGCGGCGGCTAGTTCTATAGGGTAGCACAAAAACGTTCGGACGGTTGTTAGTCGTGACAATATTGTTGGTTACAATCTATGCATCCAATTTCATATATTCCCACTTCTTTCTAATATTTCAATAATTTTGTCCTTTGGACCACCTAATAATTTCTGAATGTTAAACTGAGTCTGGTAGGTATACTAATTTTAAACCTACTTCCTTAAAGACTTTTTGGAGTCCTCTAGTATACTGAGTATACGATAAGTACCGTATAATAAATACTCAGTATACTAGACTCAGTTTATCATTAAGAAATTATTAGGTGGTCCAAATGACAAAATTGAAATATTAGAAAGAAGTGGAATGTATGAAATTGGATGCATGGATTGTAATCAAAAATATGTTGGGCAAACTAGAAGATCTATACAAACGAGATTCAAGGAACACATAGCTCATTTAAAGTATGGTAGAACGCCGTATTAGAATTATCAAGGGTTGCCGAGCATGCTTTTGATAATAATCATAGAATAACAATTAAAAACTTAAAATTAATTCATAATATAACTGATAGGAGATTATTAGGCGCATATGAAAGTATGAAAATTATTAAATGTAAAAATAGTTTAAATAGAGATAAAGGGCCTATTCCGTATAGTCCATTGTATTGGTTGATCGATCGTGACTAGTGGGATTCCAGGATTGGTTCCTTTGGTCCCGCTTGATTAAGCACACATTTAGTATAAAAGAGAGTTAGGTAGATTTTAAATTTGGTTTTAATCATCTCCTGATGATGGTAACATGGTTAGCGAAACGCGCGTCGAGTGCAATAATTATGTTTCGGTATTGTGGATAAAACTCCGTTTTAGTGCATTATGCCGAAGGTTCCAAACCCCAACATAGATTAAATTTTGAATTTAAACGTGACGAACGTGGCGTTTCTTCATATAAAAAGTGGGTTTTTTTTTATAAAAACAATTTTCGCCGTAAGTTGTCGCCTTTTGCGAACCAGAATAATTCCGTTTTTATTCATTGATTTATCTGAGAAGAGTTTTACATGAAACTGTAGTAACGCCAATAAATGAAAAGGAGAAAAAATTAATACTAACATACAAAAACTAGAAATACGAAAGCGTTCACCAAAATATAACATCGTAATTCTAAAGGCCGTATTAGAATTATCAACGCTAAATTAAGAGCCCCTAATTGGATGCCCGCTCTGGGATGCCAGCATCCATTGAAATGTGAGATTACCATTATTTGGGTTAACCCAAACTAAGCTAACTATTTTCAGAGGCAATAAGTTATTTATATCTTTCAAGAAAATTTCGTAAATTTTAGCAAACCTTATATGTAGCACTTTACAGAGCAAATATATTTTTTATAAATATATCTAATTTCCGCTAAAAGAAAGTTGAAGTGTCATTAATGAGCTATAGATAAAAATATTTAATTACATCACTTTTTAATAGTACCTTCCCCAAAATGAATTTAACCTTTAACTAGTACTACCATTATTTTCCAAAAAAATTTGAATTACTTCACAATTAAAAAATATCAATAAAAACACTAAATAACGTACGAATAGCTTTCATACACACCTTACATCTATCTACTTATACGTTTTATTCAACATTAGTGCAAAATAATATACCTATATAGTTTGGCAACGCAGTCTTCCAAGTAAGCAGCGCGAATTTAAAGTATTTTGTAAAAGTTGCCTCCTCGGTTGCCTCTGACGTTTCACGTCTTTGCGTAAGAATGATTCTTCTATTGCGTAGGTTCTATCTTATTTGCTTAAAGATCGTAATGGCCTGATAATGCAGTCCCTTGTGAAAAAAAGTGTTAGTATATAAGGCGTTCTTCGGTTTAATTTATTTTTATTTCTTGTGGATATGGGCATGCTTCCATCAACGATCCATTTCCACTCAGCGAAGACAGCACATGGAATAGGCATCATCATAATAACTCATAATTTTGTTTACCAAGGCAAAAAAAAACTGATAGTTACCGGCATAAAGTTTCATACACAGCACCGGGCAAAACTTAGTCATACATTGAAGGGCAGCAACTTTGTTGCCAGTCCAATAGAATCAAATATACAATATTAGAATTAAATATCTTTCCTATTAGTGTTTATAAAAGCTCTTTTATAAAAAAAAAACTATTTTATTATTTCTATTGGCAGCAATATACAGAACTTTTTAACGGCTTACAGTGTGAAAACTCTTGATGTTGTGTAACGTGTTTGCAACCTATCCAACGCGATAATTTTTAAACCTTGACTTGATGAAGGTTTGTTATGCATTAAGTGTTCACGGATATCTATTTTTTTAGTTCCGATTTTCCATCAACAAAAATGTTACTTTGTGTAGTTTACAGCTGTTGTTGGTGCATAACCGGTAATTTATTATTTCTATTTCACATTTTTATCAACCACGAAAGGGTGCGGTGCGCCTTATCAGTGGACCGATAACGTCACGCTTGCGACTTTGTCGCCCCGTTTTTTTACATTTGGTTATCTACATTTAATCGAATAACCATTTTAGTTTAAATACAATAATTGTAATAGCTATTTAGTTAAATATTTCGTGACGTGATTCATTAATTGTTTTTTTTTTTAATTTTGAAAATTTAACAACGTGAAAATAATATTTTTAATACCCTCAAAATCAAGTAGATGATACCTTGTGTAGAGCCCTTTGTGCAATTATCAGTATATAAAGTTTTACTTTTCATAATCAAAGTATGTAGTTTTCAAATTATAGAAAAAATAACAATGGACGCATCTCACACACGAACGGATATAACTTGAGGAGTTACGCTACTCCCTTGTGAAAATGGTCATATTAATTTAGAACTTTACCGGAATTACCCGAAAACCGGAAAATTGGAAATTGATGTCACAAATGCCAGACGTTAGATTATGGAAAAGAGCAAATCGTTTTGCTCAAAGTTAAGCCGTTTAAATTCTACTGCTTGTCAGAGTTGCAAAAGTTTAATTTTCAACTGTCAATATTTCAAAAACAGAACAATATACGTAAAATATATCTAAAATTTTCCCTAGGATCTAAGAATATAATAATATATAAGGTATTCTATTTGAAAAAGCAGCATATGTCAAAATTTGACTTTTACGATGCTCATTTGATTTTCTAACTAACCCAAACTATAAAATAATAATCTAATCGATGGATTTAGCTGATACTTGATGGAAATTCATTGCATTTGAAAGGAAAACAACGAAGTTTTAAAAATTTCCACAATTTATTTTTATAAACCGTGACACGTGTTTCGGCACACGGTGCCTTTCTCAAACGGACTAACTAAGATTATGCTAAGAGTAAAATATCCTAAGTAGGTATAGAGGAGACCGACATATAATAAAAAAAAAAGAAAGAAAAAAGGGGGTATGGAAATTCCAAGTAATATTGGGTACGTAATATGGGTAGGTACTTATGCTATTAATATCGGTATTACTATTGAAGGAAGGAAAGACGACAATTTTTTTTTTTTATATTTTAAGTTATTATGAATATAAATTCAACAGTGGGGAATTACTAGTTTCTAATTGTTCATTCAATAATAAACCTGACTTTTTCTTTTTGTTAATTTCCATGCTTTCCAAATAATTTAATATTTTGGATTTGTTCTCTATATGTAATATTTTAAAATCTTTGGAAAATGTGTGCTTTTCGGAATTTAAATGTAAGGCATAATGTGAGTTACTATTGCTTTCTTGGTAACTAGATTCATGTTCTTTAATTCTTGTTTTGAAAGATCTACCAGTTTGTCCTATGTATATTTTTGGGCAAGAACCACACTCTAGTAAATATACTCCTGATTTGGAAAGTTTGTTTGAATTTGATTTGTTATTTTTAATGAGTTTACCTAAATTATTGTTTGTTCTAAAAGCAGTTTTTATGTTATTTTTGGAAAGCCTTTTGGAAATTCGATTGGAAATCGTGCCTGTATATGTGATAGACTTAAATCTTAGGTGAGGTGTATTATTGATTGTTGGATAGACTAGGTTTATTGCCATTTTATATTGTTTTTTCTTAATTAAATTATCTATTATACTAGCATTATATCCGTTATTGACTGCAACCTGTTTAATAATATTCAGTTCCTTTTTATAATTTTCTTCTGATAATGGAACATTTAAAAGTCTATGTATAAATGAATTAAAAGCTGCCATTTTATGGGAATATGGATGATTAGATTTATTATGAATAACTGTATCTGTGTGTGAGGGTTTATGGAAAATTGAGAATTCATGAATATCATTTCTGTTGGTGATGGTTAAATCTAGAAAATTGATGGATTTATTATGCTCTAATTCGACAGTGAATTTAATTCTTGGGTGTAGGTTATTGATAAATGAAAGAAATTGATCTACTTGTCTATCAGTGCCTGAAAAGCATGTTATGATATCATCTACATATCGATGCCAATATAGGAATTTTTTGCTTAATTGATGGTTGCGTCCTTGATCTGAGTGCAGCTCTAACGGAACACCAAATCTGCTGAATAGGTTATTCACAAGGACCTCTGCTATGGTAACAGCTTCTTGATTGGGGATTGCAAAGACTTCAGGCCATTTACTGAAGTAGTCAATTGCCACTAAAATGTACTTGTTACCATTATTTGTTTCTGGAAAAGGGCCAGCTACGTCAATGGCGATACGTTCAAACGGTAGGCCCACATTATACTGTTACATTTTGCCCATAGATCTTGTTTTGGGTCCTCGGCTTGCGGCACAGGTTGTGCACTGCCGACACCACGATTTCACATCCTGGCAGTAGTTGACCCAGTAAAATCTGTCGCGAATCTTGTCAATCGTTTTGTTCACTCCGAGATGAGCACCAGACTTTCCATTATGAACTTCCAGATCTTCCGATATCTTCCTCCTTGGTACCACTAACTGTGTCTTCACTACTTTTCCATCGGCGCTTTCCCAGGCTCGTTTAAGAAGTCCATTTTCCACCACCAGGGAGTCCCACTGAGCCCACAGAGTTTTAAAAGCAAGTCCTTTAGTTGATATCTCGCTCCAGCTTGGTCTTGGTTGATGTTCTTCTTTAGCTGTTAGCAATAGTGCTATTTCACTATCTTCAAGCTGATCCTTTTTAAGTTGCTGTGTGGTCCACTGCTGATCAACTTTAAACTTGATTCGCCTAATGGGAGTGATTCCTTCTCGTTGGTCAATTCTTTGGCGATGTTTATAATTCTCCTCACATGACCTTCTGGATAAAGCATCTGTATTACTATGCCCTCTTCCTTCCCTGTGCTTAGCCTTAAAGTTATATTGTTTCAACTCTTCCTGACTAGGCTTTGAACTGCTGTTGTCTCCGGATCGAGCTGTAGGTCGTAGTTGTACTCGACAGTCTCTCTTAAAATGCCCAATGTTGCTACATATATAGCACTGATTTGAAATATTCCGGTTACGTGGCCTATCTTCTAGTGGCTCCCGGAATCTTTGTACTTGACAGTCCCTTTTGAAATGCCCAGTCCTGCCGCATCTATAGCACTGATTTATAGCCTTTCGATTACATGGTCTAACTTCTGTTGGCTCCCGGAATATCCGTACTCGACAATCCCTTCTGAAATGTCCAGTCTTTCCACATCTATAGCACTGATTTGATGTATTTCGGCTATGTGGCCTATCTTCTATTGGCTCCTGGAATCTTTGTACTCGACAGTCCCTTTTGAAGTGTCCAGTCTTGCCACATCTATAGCACTGATTACGGTTGTATGGCCTAACTTCTAGTGGCTCGCGGAATCTCCCCGTGGCCTGAAGAACTTCGGTTAATTTCTTCAAAATACCGCCCATTTCAGTTAGTTCACAATTGTTCACCAAATTTTCTTCCTTGATGGATACTTCCCTGATTGCTGGCTTAAAGATGCTACAGGCCGCCTCGATTTCCAGAGCTCTACCCAAAACTTCACGGCTGCTATCAAATTTGGCTAGACGTAACATCTTCTGAGTTTCTGGATCTCTGACACCGTCCACGAAATATTCAGCAACAAGTTCCTCTTGAAATTCTTCTGTTGCTCCCGGATAGGCCAACTGAACGAGACGTCTGACGTCTGCCTCAAACTCTTGCCGGTTTTCACCAGGTTTCTGATGTCGGGACTTACCTTGTGCCTGATATAGTTGTCTTCTATGTTGGTCTCCAAATCGTTTCCCCAGGGCAGCTGCAAGTATGTCATATTTCCCTGGTTGGCTGATGGGAACGATCTGCAGTAATTCCAGGGCAGACCCATGAAGCGCTACCATTAGTGATGTAGCCATTTCTTCGTTATTCCAACCGTTGGCAACAGCAGCGGCTTCAAATTGCCTTCTGTACATTGTCCAGGATGTTTGACCGTCATACGTTGGAGGTTTGATGTTTTGTCCTGAGGTGAATGCCCTCTCGGTGGGTACTTGATGTTTTAGTTTGGTAAATTCTGCATGTAGATTCTTCACTTCTTTCTGTACGTCTCCTACTTCTTTTTGTACATTTCCAACTTCTTTTTGTACATTTCCAACTTCTTTTTGAATATTGTTTACTTCTTTTTCAAATTTCTCATTTTGTCCGTCCAATATTTTCTCTAATTTTCCTTGCTCGCCTACAATTACATCCAGCATTCATTTCTGAAGCTGGTCCTGCTCTGCTCGCCTTTTCTCTTCCTGGTCTTGTGAAATTTTCTGAAGCCGGTCCTGTTCTGCTTGTCTTTTCTCTTCCTGGTCTTGCAAAATTTTCTGCAGCCGGTCCTGTTCTGCTTGCCTTTTATTTTCTTGGTCTTGTAAAATTTTCTGTAGCCGGTCCTGTTCTGCTTGCCTTTTACGTTCTTCCCGATCCGCTTGCTTTTGATCTTCGTGAACTTGAAAAATTTTCTGCAGCCGGTCCTGTTCTATTTGTCTCTCAGCATTTAGATTTTCCATGAAATCGGCCAACATTTTATTAATTTGCTCCATTTCTGCCGTTTGTTGCCTCGTATTGACCATAGGATGTTATAAACTTTAACCAGAATCCACCAATCAAACGGTCTCGTTGACGTACTTGTACCTCTTCTTTCCTCGAAAAATACTTCGCAAGTCCGGTCCCTTCAAAATCCGACTTCTGACACCAAATGTTACGTTTTTCCCGTGGGTTCTTAACAGAATTACAACTTTTGCTATTTTCAACTAATACTCTCTTTATTCACTACCACTGTGTACAACTTAACTCACTAAACTAGTCTTATAACTTTACCACTAATATCTATTCAACACTCAATGATTAACTGAACTAACTCTGACTAACCGACTCCCAACATTCGCCTTAGGTCTGCTTATATATAATCTCCAATCTATCACGAATATTCGGGAAGTATTCCGAGGCCACTCTATATGATCTCGACGAGGCCATCGAGATAATTCCAGCGATCCCGAAACTTCGCGGCCGGCCGGGCGATGATTCATACAGACAGAGAAGCGAGGGGCACGGCGCGGCGGCTAGTTCTATAGGGTAGCACAAAAACGTTCGGATGGTTGTTAGTCGAGACAATACTTTATTTCGTAAACCCACAAATAAAAATGTTTTTCCTCTTCCGAACTCAATGCATGGACACACTGTATATCCAAACGGCAATTTACTCAAACAACGGTTTTATGATAATGAGTAACCCTAATATTATATATATGTTAGCGGTGCGTGGTACCTTCCCCCGTACCCCTCTCAACTATCGACGCTCCACTCCTGAAATGTCAGGACGGACGAGCGCCAAGGCGAACTGCGCAAGGTAGTCTTCGGCTGGTCGCGAGACAAGCAGTATAATTAATATTGGTGTAATCAAGACGAATAAATGTTTTTGGTGAATTAGAACTTTTATTGGGGTTAAATAACCCTATCGTTAACATCAGAAGTGGGATTGTCCCGTGTCCAGTGCCGTAAAGATAATATCTCGGACAATACGAACAATTAACGGGAAAAGTGCCGCCTAAAAATGGCCGAACAATGTAGGGCAAACGGTGTCTCACCGTACGTTGAAACAACTCTGGACGAAGCATGAAGCATCACCAAATATCCAGCCTAATTAAACATCACCAAATATCCAGCCTGATTCTGAAATCATCGACAAAAGGTGCAGTAAGAAACTAATTAATTTAATGGCTGCCCAACAACAGCAAATTGCTTAGTTAGCGAAATAAACAAAGGAGGCGATGGTCGATGATGTCATCAACACTTTCTCAGTCAATGCCAGGCGTCAACGCCCAACATTTCCGTAGCAGATGGGTCAAGAACGCAAGCGTCAACATCTTAAGCAGTATTCAAATTAACCAGCTACGATCCTGACAACAGCAATCCACGATAGAAGATGCTACGAAATTAAAAGAAGAATGCGCACAGTTTTCAATTTAATGCGGGCACACGTAAAGTTACATCGGAGAACAAATCCAAGATTATTGACGGCTCAGCATTTTCTAGCAGCGTGACGCCGCCGAACTATAACTTCGCCAATCCAGACAACAGACAAGGTCGTTGCAGAGGCTCAAGTACGTTTGAAAAATAGTACCGGGGCTGTCGAAGATTTTCAGCTGTTCGACGGAGGCAAGTTTGTGCAATTGTGCAGTTGAAATACTACGCAATTCCACCAAATAAACATAGTCGTGAAGATAAGATGTGTCGCAGGAACGCTCCTGTTAGAGTAATATCCGAACAGCCCTCGTATGTGCGGCGTGGGACCACCCATGGAGACCAAGGCGGAAGGCGCAAGCCAGTAGAGACTAAAATATGGCCGGCGCAAGAAAATGAACTTTGATCGGCTACGGCCAACCAAACCAATCTTGGACTACGACTACGACGACGACTGGATGCTATTGCCAGTTGTTTGTATTACAGCTTATACACACAATCAGCTGTGTTTGTATAATCGAGATATCACTCGATCGTTAATTTTAATGAATCGATCATGAAATTAGTAGTCGAATGGTCAAGTACTTATGGATCCAGATTCTTGACAATTTGGTGAACTATGGTAATGTAGGTTATCGAGAGATGTCTTGATGAATGATAAATAATCTAAATTTCACTGATTCGATCGAGAAATGCAACCGTCGAGATACGAGATATGATTTAGGATTAGTAGTTATGATATACGCTACTAGTTTGTTTTATTTTAGAATTTCAGCCGACGACGGCGACGACAAGGTCGTGCACGTTAAAAGTAACTGCTAATATTAAAGTTAAAGCGTGTAGGGCTGATGTAAGTTGTTTGGAATTATAGAGGATGTTGCCTCTAATACAAAACTGATATAATAATAATTGTTGCATTTGCAACGCCATGGTAATAGTACATTTATGATTTTGTTGGATTGAATTGATTTACTGGTTCAGTTGTTGATTCGTTTGAATATTTGATTATTTATTTAAATAATTGCCATACAATATGATGTTTAGCATTAGCATTGGCATTTGTAATGCCATGGTGATAGTACACTTATGATTTTGTTGAATTGAATTGATCTTTTGGTTCAGTTGTTCATTCATTTGAATTTTATTATTTATTTTTACCATACAATATACAGTTTAGCAATTAGATTTGCCTAAAATTATTGCTGCATTTGCAATGTAATGGTGAATAGTAATAAGAATTAAAAGAAAAGGATAGTGGCGATCTCACTATGAAGGAAAGTTTGACACCAACACAATAAGATGTAAAAATGGGTTAGTTTGGGTAGAAGTTGTAGTAGTAGTAGTAGTAGTAGTAGTAGTAGTTTTTTTTTTTTTTTTTTTTTCTTGAGAGGATGAGGAATCTTCAAAAGACTTGCAGGCGAGTGATCTTATGTGCCTGCAGAGTGTCGGATTCATGCCCTTCTGAGGTCATGCCTACCGACTAAACCCTTCCCTCTATGGGCACTGTTGCTTTCCTCTTTGGAACTGCCTTCCGGTAATACTTCAAAGAGGGTGCCATCTCTTCGATGTTGGTGGTTTGCATTCTGCCTTCCTTCTGCCATTCTAATATCTTTCTCTTTCTTTTCTTATATAGTTTAGGAGAGTGTTATGTAGCATCTACATTCAACAGTCGGTTTCTTTGTGCTCTTCTCTTTTCGGTTAAGATTTCTTTGGCCGCTCTGCATACACCCCTCCAGTTTTCTTCACTCTCAAGCATATTTTGCAGCAGGTTCTCTGGTTCTAAGGCGCCCATCAGGGTTTCCATTCTATACCTCTGTACGTTCCATCTTGGGCATTCGAAAAACGTGTGCTCCGCTGTGTCCACGTCGCCACAGTACATGCACTCGTCGGTTTCACTGAGATTGAAGCGTTTAAGGTAGGCCTCAAAATATCCATGACCCGTCAACACCTGCGTCAGGAAGAAGTCTACCTCACCATGCCTTCTTTCTGTCCATGCCCTTACATTGGGTATGATCCGCTTCGTCCATCTAGCGGTTCCGTTGTCATTTTCCCACTCCTCCTGCCAGTTTGTCATCATATGCTCATACGCTGCTTCTTTCTCTGCTTTTCCCTTCCTTTCTACGTGTGCTCTGTTTTTAGCAAGGAGGCCAATTGGCGGGGTCTTTGCCAACACCAGTATTGCCTTTGTTGATGCCGTCCTGTATGCGCCCGTGATTCTAATGGCGATTCTTCTCTGAACTTTGAGTAGCAAGTTTTTGTAGACCTTTTTCTCCATAGCTTTCTCCCAGATTGACGCTCCATATAGCATGATTGATTCCACCACAGAACATAGGATTCTTCTGCTGGCCTCTCGCGGGCCGCTCATCTTCGGTATGAGCCTGCAGATGTTGTTAAGTGCCTTGTTCGCCTTTTCCGCAACTTTGCGTATATGTGTGCCCATAGTCATGTTCCTATCCAGGTATACCCCTAGGTACCTGATGTGTGCCTGGCTTTGTACATCGGTGTCTTCCACAGTCACATTTATATGTTTGGTTTTTCTCCCCGCCACCAGAATGACCGCTTCTGTTTTCTGCGGAGCTAGCTTCAGTTTCTTTGACTTCATCCAGTTCGTTACGTCCTGTAGAGCCTGGTTTGCTACCCCTACCATCTGTTCTGCCCCCCTTATCTGCACGAGGATGCCGAGATCGTCCGCGTACCCTATCATTTTGACTCCAGTCGGAGTCGGAAGTCTTAGGACACCATCGTAGTAGACATTCCACAGGGTGGGTCCCAATACGGATCCCTGCGGGACTCCACACGTCACCTCCATACTCTCCCTTTCGCCTATGATAAGCGACCTGTTTTCAAAGTAGCTGACCATCATGTTGTACAGATATGGAGCGACCCCTCTTCCGCTAAGTTCCTCCAGTATGCCAGCCCATGGTGCTGTATTGAACGCATTTTCGACATCCACTGTTATCAGCGTGCAAAGCTTTCTGCGCCATCGTGGTGTCTGCCATGTTTCATCTGCAATCTCCCTGACCCTTCTCAGGGCGCTAATTGTAGATCTCTTTTCTCGGAATCCATACTGCTCTTTCGATAGACCCCCAGTTCTGTCTACTTCTTCCCTTAATCTTGTAAGCAGCAAGTGCTCCAAGAGTTTTCCAGCGACATCTATTAGGCAGATGGGTCTGTACTTCTTTTCCTGTTGGTCCGGTTTTTTTTCTTTTTCAATGAGCACCAGCCGTGCTGTTTTCCACTTCTTTGGGAATTCTCCCGCCACCAAGATTTGATTCATTAGAGCCAGGCATTCTTGGGCGTGATCATTAACTACCACCTTGATTACTTCCGGTGGTATATTATCCGGGCCCGGAGCCTTCTTCTCCTTCAGTTTCGCTGCTGCTTTTCTCAGCTCTTCAGAAGAGAACAAGGGTATGTCTTCCGTTCTGACTGTTATCTTGTTCCACGGTCTTGTACGATGCTTCGGGAAAAGAGTTTTGGCTACGGTTAGTTGCACTTCGTCCGGTAGGTTTGGTGGGTGGGGTTTTATTTTGTTCATAACGATCCTATACCCGTTACCCCAGATATCTTTGTCCACCTCTTTTATTACGTTATTCCACGCCTCTTTTTTCGACAGTAAGATCGCTTTTTTAAGTGCACTTCTTTTTGTGTGGTACATCTCGCCGCATGCCCTTTTCCTCTCTTCGTCCGTGCCCTTGTTGGCTCTCGCCATAGTTCGTCTAGACTGTATGCACTGCTTTCTGGCTTCAGCCACTTCTGTTGTCCACCAGTACACAGGTTTTCGTCGATGTCGGGTGCCCCTCTTTTGAAATGTTTTATCACATGCAGAGCTTATGACTTTTGTGAAGCGTTCTGCAGTGTTTATGTGGCCGCCTTGAATTTGCCTTCCTACCTCCTGTGACATTTTGTGCAGGTCTTCCTTTCTAACTCTCCAGCCTTTTTTTGGATCCGAACCGTTCACATTTGGGCCGTAGCTATCTGATATGTATATTAGTACGTGTTGGTGATAACTTAAACTTTCCTCTTCTAGCACTTTCCAGTCTGTAACGTATTTAGCCAGGTTCTTAGTACTGAATGTTAGATCTATAAACGATTCGCTGCTTCCCCTTACAAAGGTTGGTACATCCCCTCTGTTATGTACGACCAGATCATCTTCAGCGAGCCATTCAGCGAGTATCTCTCCTCTTCTGTCCTCGACCCTGGAACCCCATAGATACGATTTGGCGTTGAAGTCACCACCCACTATTATTTCTTTCGTATGTCTTCTCATTTCCGTTTGCAGGTTTTGCAGAAAGTCTGAGAATTGACCAATGTCTATATTAGGTGATATGTAGCATCCGAATATCAGTATTTTTGGTGTCTCTATCCATACATATCCTTCGCCTGCCCCACTGTCTATTACTGTTATTTGGGTACCTAGTGGCTTTAGGGCAACGTCTAACTTTCTGTCGGTGTACCATTGGCCCCGTATGACTTTCTTACGGTTTGGTTCCGCCATTATGATTAAGCTAGCCCTGTGCTCTTCCGCCATCTTGTACATTAGATCCATTGCACTGGCTCCTCTGTCGATGTTCCCTTGTAGTATCGTGATTTCGCCGTATCCCCGTTGGTTATCGTCAGTCCTGTTTTTGCACGCATCGATTTGTGTTTTTGCTACTATTCTGTCTGAGCTTGTTTGCGTCGGTGCTATTGTGCGTTATTTTGTCCGTCCCTTCTCTCCCTTCTCCATCTTTGCACTAGTTCCCTATATTCGGGGCAGCGCATGGTTTCAGCTTTATGTCCGTGGACTTTACATAAGTAGCACAGTTGCTCCTTCTCGCAGACTTTTCTTTGGTGCCCCGGCTCTCCGCACTTGTGGCATGTCTCCTCTTCTGTTTGCATTTTGCAGTTCCTTGCTAAGTGGCCTATTCTGTGACATTTATAGCATTTAGGCAGGGTATTTGTTTCCTTTATCCTCCATCTTTCCCATCCTTTGCCTATCCTTTTCTTCTGCAGCAGTTGTTGGGCACTTTCCGTGTCCAAGGTTACAAAAGCGTATTTGACCCCATTACGATTTGCTTTCTCCGCTAGTTTTATTTGCGGCTCCACACCGGTTTCCTTAATCTCCTGTTTGATGGCCTCTTTTACTTCCCCAACCTCTACAGTTTCGTCTATGTCCAGCAGCATAACGGTTTGTGATCCCGCCTTTAAGTCGACTTTTGCCATTTTGTCCATTTTTGTGGTTAGCAGTTCCCTAAAAGCCTGCCTGTATTTTGCATCTCTTCCTTTAATTTTTAGCTGTATACTGCCACCGCTTGTTTTGTTTATTCGATCAACCGTCACTCCTTCTGTGTTGACCTCCTTTTTCATGCTCCTTATAATGTCCGCGTAGGATGTGCCCTCTGCCGGCTTTATTAAGATTATATCCTCGTTTCTGGTTCTGTTTGTCCTGTAAGGCTCCACATCACCGTCCCCCGTGTTTTTTGCTGTGCCTTCCGGTCTTCTTTTGCTGCTGTACATAGCTATCTTCGTATTTTGCTTCCTGCATACGTATTCAAGTATCTTTCTTACACCCAACTCATCGGTTTGATTTGTCACAGCGCAGACTGTTTTTGACCTTCCATTTCTTCTGGCAGTTTCTATTATCTTTTCCAGATTTTTCTTTAGATCTATTTTGTCTTTTGGTGTCTTCCCGCCTTCCTCAGCTGCTATCAGGTAGGTATATTTCTCTATGCAGCTTTTTACCACAGCATTTTCATCTAGGATCCCATTTCTAGTTACGCTGCAGACCAGTTTTCCTGCCTCAAGCTCGTTTCTCTCCATAAGTTTCTCAATGTGTGGATTCATTTGCAGTGTTTTCTTGAGAAGTTTGTCATTTTTCTCCTCATTCGATTTCATAATAATGATCTGATCCTGATCTTGGCTCGTCCCTATCTCCTCTTTACACCACTGACATTTCTGGTAGATCTCCTCGGGCCATCTCAGCTCCATGAGATCTAGCAGGTCTTTTTCATCCAGTTCCTTATTTAGCTCGCTTTCTATTCTGTCTATCATCCTTTCTTTCTCTTCTTGTTGTCTGCTCAGAGTTTGGGTGCTAGTATCAGCTGATTGTTTCATAGGGGTACTGTCCTCATTGTGATACCTTTCTTTTGCGAGTTCTTCCCTCATTTCGGCTGCAAAATTGATTGCAGTGGGCATCCTTTTCGAGTATCCGACCAGTTTACTGATCGCATTTTTTATCTCCTTTTTCGTGTTAGGTATCTCTAGGATGGTTTTCCGAAGGGTCTCTATTTCATCAGTCGTTTTCTTTACCAGATCATTTAACATTTTGTGTTCCTTTTCCATTCTTAGCAGGAACTCGCTACGTTCATCAGCACTCATTTGGGCTTTCTCGGGGGTCTCTATTCTTTTCCTTTTTGTTTTCCTTATGTCGCTGAAACCTGACTTTTCCGATGATACCGATCCTCTTCTCGAGCTTGGTGGGGATCTGGCTATGGAGTCTCTTCTCTTAAACGGGTTTAGATCCATGTTGAGATGTGTCCAGTCGGTTCCTATCTCATTCTCGCATTTTTCTTCTGTCTGTGCTCCTACTTCTTGGTTTGTTTCTGTTTTCTTGTGCGATTGGCCCTCCCCAGAATCCTTAGGGCCGGCACCGACCACCGGGGCTTTCACCCGATCGGAATCGGTGGTGGGATTACTACCCACCTGGGGTACTTTTTCTGTTTTGTCACACATGTTTGAATTTTTTTTTGTTGGGGGGCTGCCCCGGTCCAAATTCGTAGCAAGTCCGTCATAAGCAAATTCCAATTCATTAGATGTGTCGGGTGTGTGTGTGTGTGTGCAAGTGTGTTCGTGTAATAGGGCAAGAGTGCATGAGTGTGAATGACGATGAAACGTAGAAACCCCTAGCCCTCGTTTCCTAATAGCATCGGGGTCGGAAGAGAACAAGAGTGGGCCAAGAGAGGCCGATAGAAAGATTAAAGGACCTCACCCAGCAGCTAGAAGAAAATGCGTGAGGACGAAGAACAGACGAGTTGGTCCACGGAGACGGTTTTTGCAAAGGATTTTGGGAGGGTTTATGCTCCCTCACCCTACTTATAGCCGCCTCTAACCAGGGCTCCAAGGACCCCTGGTCACTCCTCCCATCCGCCACCCGAGAGGACGCGCCCGATAGCCAGCTCAAGCCCCGGGAGTAGTAGTAGTAGTAGTAGTAGTAGTAGTAGTAGTAGTAGTAGT
>MU182009.1:200135-220104 GCA_016904865.1 Pissodes strobi | reverse complement strand
TGCTAACTGCGAGTGCGACGAAGAAAAGAACAACGCAAAACGGTGATGGGCTGATCGCGATCGCGGAGAGTAGAGGTCGCAACGACGCGACGCAACCCATGATACATGTATAACGGCGCAACCGTCCTAGCGTACGAGTATTCGTCTAATCGCGATATAGGTTTTCGGTGTGAATCACCGGAACAGTAGCGAAAAGAAAATAGATATTTAGTATTATTTAGCAAGTTTGTCGCAGTTTGATTTGATCGCTTTTATGCTTATGCAGAAGGGCGCCGTAGTTAAATCGCTGTTACCGTGATCACTGTAAAATCATACTTTTGATGTCTTCAGTCAGTTTTTTATTTTAAAAGTTTACATTTTTCTGCAGTTTTTATTATCGAGCGCGCGATGTTTAAAAAAAGAAAAATTAGTTTCTTGTGGAATTTTTTTTCTGAAATAGACGAAAATTTTGCGAAATGCAATATGTGTGCTGCTAAATTATCTTATAAGACAAGTACTTCAAATTTAAAAAAGCACATGATTGTGAAACACCCGACTGTGTCATTGAACCCTGAAGGGAACAATGAAGGTACTTTGGTAAGTTTTTAAAGGTCAAAAATAATGATAAAGTTGGTGTTTTACTTTTCAATTAATATATATTTTTTTATGGCATAGCATAATAAATAGGGTGGGTCGTCGAGTTGTTTTTTTTTTCAAATTATGTTGCCTAACCCTAGAAGAGTAAGAACTTACTTCATAGTATTTTGGTTCATAATTAATTTTATTTTTTCCACTGTCACAGAACTATATAAAAATCATATTTTTGGAAGACAAAAAGAGAATTGATTTGGATTAGTTGGATTTGTTTTTTTTTTTTAATTAATTACAGTTTTAAGAAAATATACGCCGCTTACTTGACTAATGACTAATTCCGAGTAATAATAATATAATCGGTAATTTCAAAAAAAAATTTAAGGTACAAAATAAATAACCCGTTTAAAAAAAACTATGTTACGGAACATTTTTTCGACCCGCCCTAATAATAATGTGTAGTAATAAAGTATGTTTTTTATTGTGGAAAAGCACATATTTACAGATTCAAGTTCGGTACAATGTTTGTATTTTTTTTAACATATAGGGGTATTTTTCTAGAAAACAGTTTCAAGGCCAGGGCCGTCTCAGGCATCGACTTCAGGCCAATCAAGCATTGCTTCGGAAAGCGAAGCAGAGGAAGAAAACGGAAACGATTCCGAGATGCAGACAGAGGGAAAAGAAGCAGCAAATACAACTGGTACTTCCAAAAAACCTGAACGCAAAACTAATTCTCATACTGTTCGTCAAATCAGCATGGCTACATACATTCCGAAGCGAGTAACTCCTAAATGTAAGAAAAATATCGATGACAAATTACTTCAACTTTTCACGGACACCTACCAGCCTTTTCGAATCGTAGAAGAAGCTGCTTTTAAAGACTTTGTCTTTGCACTCAATCCATCATATCAACTTCCAAGCAGGCACACAATTTCCAAGACAATGCTGCCAGCCTTGTATGAACAGTGTGTTACAGAAACCAAAAGTGTTTTAAAAACGGCCAAAAAAGTGACTATAACAACTGACTGTTGGACCTCCATTAATATGGAAAGTTTCATGGCGGTGACTGCTCATTTTTTAAATGACAATTTTCAAATGGTTTCACTTTTATTAGAATGTTCGAATTTAACTGTTCAACATACCTCTGTCAATCTAGCAGATGAGTTGAAGAGGGTGGTTACAGAATGGGGGATAAAAGATAAACTTTTAATGGTGGTTTCGGACAATGCGGCAAATATAAAAGCGGCAGTAAATAATGAATTACGTTGGAAACATTATGGTTGCTTTGCACATAGTATTAATTTAGTTGTTATGGATGGATTGAAAGACGATGAAATTAAGGATATGATTGCACGGGTGAAGCATATTGTAGGACACTTCAAAAGAAGCCATATTGCTACTGCAAAACTTATATCCTACCAGCAAAACCAAGGAAATAAAACTCCTTTAAAACTTTTGCAAGATGTAGCCACTCGTTGGAACTCAACATATTTCATGCTGGATAGGATAATAGTCTTGGAAGAAGCTGTAAAAGCTACCATGTCAATTATTAATATGGACCTAAAGCATCACTTAGCCATAGAGGAGTGGGAAATTATCAAACAACTGGCCCTAGTTCTTAAACCTTTTGAATGTGTGACGAAAACTATATCAGGAGAGGAATACCTAACTGCATCCCTTGTTATTCCTTTGGTTAATGGTTTAAATTCGGCTTTTAGGAAGTTTGAAGATAAGCAATTCACTGACTGTATGAAAAATGTCATTGAAAATTTAAAAAAATCTTTGAAAGACAGACTTGGGAACTCAGAAAATAGTAATACACTATCAATAGCAACATTCCTTGACCCAAGGTTCAAAGAAATACCGTTTAAGGAGAAAAGAAATGTTGAAATTACAAAAAAAAATGTAATTTCCTTGGTGGCTGAAAAGTTTTCTGCTGAGGAAAGTATCCATAGAGGTGGGAGTCAAGCTGCAGCTGCATCAAACCCAAATGTTAACAAAAACACGGACGACGACGACTTTTGGGAGGAGTTTGAAAGGGTCGCGGAACACTACCAACCAATTGGTGTGGGAACTTCCACAACCAAAGCCATTTTGGAGGTTCAAAGATTTCTAGACTGTGAACGCGTTCCTAGGAATGAAGACCCACTTAAATGGTGGAAGGCTAATAATTATTTGTTCCCACACCTTTCCATTGTTGCACAAGAGAGGCTGAGTGCATGTGCGACATCAGTTCCCTGTGAAAGAATGTTTTCAAAGGCAGGTTTAATATTATCCGACAGACGAAGCCGACTTAGCGCCAAAAAAGCAAAGATGCTTTTGTTTTTGAATACAAATTCAAAAAATGTTTGCAAACATTAAAAGAATGTGTTTTTTCAAATAAATTAAATGAAATAAATCATTGTTCCTTATAGTCCATTCCTTAGTTCCATTGTAGGTATAGGTTCGTTTTGTTTCTTTTTTTATAAATTTTGTCCGTATAAATGGATAACTGCTAACGAGTACTTATTTAAGTTTCTGTTTTTATTAAATTTTGTTGATTTTAGTTTTTTAGATTCCATGTAGTACCTATGTAATACTATGTACACAAAATTCTATTTTGTTAATGAATAAAAATATTTTATTCAAAATCCATTAAACTTGATTTTTTAATTTGGTAAATAGAAAATTTTGATATTTTAAGTCTACTTGAAAATAATTACTTAATTAAAAAAACAGGTTTAATTATAATTTATAATATTGTTTTATTTATTAAATTTATTCCACAATTAAACAATTTACACCTAAATTCCTTAAAACTTCGATTACCCATATTGTGATGCTAATAATCCGACTCACCAATACCATATTATCAAATCACAATCACAGTTTGCAATCACAGTGATTGAAAAATCACAATCACAGTTTTAGCTGTGATTGCAAAATCGCGGTTTTGCTCATCTCTATTTTTCGGAACAGTTGGCAGTGTATTTCTAGAGATGATGGCTGTTTACTCAAGTGTGCTCCTACAATTTGTAATCATAGTCCTCGGCATGCATAGCGTTTTAAATATAAGTAATTGAGATAATTAATGTAGACGCCCGAGAATGCATGTATATCTCAGAGACCTTGAGCCTCGTCGGTCTCCTTGCACCGAGCGCATAAAATGTTTTCAATTTTTATATAGGGCGGTAAAAATATCAACTAATATTCAGGGAAATATCATGTCAACATCAGTGACACTGCTGAACATGAGGAAGCAATCAACAATTTGAAAATTTACTGGTTAAAGCAGATATACCTAATCAAAAACTTTAATTACAATTTTAAGTTAAGCAAAAATTATAAATAACTACTGTTACTCAAGATATCCTTTTTCTTTACTTTAAGATATGAAATTCAAAAGAAATTATGAGTGAAATTTAAAATTCAAAAGAAAATTATGGAATTACGTTCCAATTCAGTGACTCTCGGTAAATCTATTGAATTTATTGATAAATAGAAAAATAGAGGTACAACCTCTCTATTAACGAGTCTTATAACTCCAAATAAGTAATTTCTATTACTTTTTATTTTGTCCCTTAGCACATAAATGATAATTGAGCGTAATTACGCCTCAATTAATTAAAGATAAAGATAAAATAATCACTATCTCGCATCGAGATAGAGATTTAGATGAAAGATAAAAAAAACAGATAAATTTACAGATGTGAGATTAACCTCTCATAAATGCAACTTAATGTCGGTACATCAGTGTTGAGACGAGGCAGGGTGAGTGCTAATGATTATATGCTTGATGTAACAAATAAACTGAGAATTTAATTAAATAAGCCTGGAAAGAAAAAATATTAAAACCAGCAATACTATGAAGGAAAATTCGGAGAAATTCTACTGGAAATTTAATTTACTACCTTTGCAGGAATATATAGAATTTACTCCGAGAATTTCCCAAATAATACTGTTCAATTTGAATAGAACCACGTAAAATAATGTGCGTGGCCGCTAAACGATTAAATAATTACGTTCTCTGTAAATTTTGACTAAACATCTTTCAAATTACATGAATTTGACTAATGAGAGACGCAATTATTCACCAATAAATCGGTATCCTATCCCAACGGTCACGACAAAAATTAAGATTATTGAAGCTGTAAGCTAATTGAAAGTGTAATATAAAAATGCTAAATTCTTGCTTTAGTCAAATACGATTAGCGAATCAGAAACAATTATTAATTATGTATTTAAAAATTAAAAAAATAGTGAAATATATTGCAAGATGAATTAAATATTTCAAGATTAAAAATTTGCACTTACCCGTCAAGCGTCGCCACAAAGATAAACGACCTCGCTTTCAAAATTTTAAGACGTTCCTCAAATTATGCTTTCCGATGTTTTAATTGGATAATTTATATCATGTGACTACCACATTAGGTCACGTAGCGTCAGGCCAAAGAAATACCCAATATATACAAAATAAATCTATAGTAAATTAAATTCATAAATTGTAGGTATTAAACAGGGCACTGCGCTCCCAATTACCAACCGCACGAGATAAGCCCATTCACGAACAGATGCCATTATTAAATATAGTAATCTACAGTGAAACAAATCCACAAATTGAAGGTATAAAACGCGTACTTGTGCTTCTAAATAATGACTTGCACGAAATATACCCATTCGCAAATAGATGTCACTGGCGACTCAAATCCCAAACATCGAAAATCATTCGTAATTGGACTGAATTTAGTGGATATATTACCTCTCGGAAGGTTATATTCCGTTACACTATGTATTGTATCGGTGTATGATTAGTGCGTCCAATTTTCTTTCTTTCAAATTCTTTCGTGCAAGACCGGCAGGCTATCGAGAGCTACGGCGAGTGTCGTGCAGTGGTTCTCGACATATCCAAAGCATTTGATATGGTGTGGCATAACGGATTGTTAAGCAAATTGACAGCATACAAACTACCACCAGCACTGAAGGGATCGAAGCATCCGAGTTGGTATTGATGAGCATCTCTCGGAGAAATTTAAAATGAATGCCGGAGTTCCTCAAGGCTGTATATTATCTCCCACGCTGTTTCTGCTCTATATCAATCATCTCTTAGACAGGACACACAATTCTATTTACAGGTTTGCAGATGACAGCACTCTTATATCCTCATTGTCAGCTGCTCGTTCCCAACGCGAGCGAGAAAATCAGATTGCTGCCATTAATGAGGATATGAACGCCATCATGGAATGGGGTGAGGAAGACAATGTCCAGTTTAAGGCAGGAAATACTCAAGCAGCTGTCTCAAAAAGGCAAACATCGCAGGACCTGGCTTATCAATGACAGGGCAAACACTGACCCTGACCTCATCCGTAGAAAACAACATGCCTCGGCCTAATCACGTCACCAAAATCACCAAGGCAGCAGCACAAAAGCTAGAGGCTCTCTATAGGGCAAAAAAGTTGTGTACACCTCATCAGCTCTTACTGCTCTATAAGACCATCTCTAAAATACTGTTCTCATGTGTGGAGCTCGGCACCCAAACATTTTCTCAAGATATTGGACTCCATACGGAGGAGAACAGTCCGTCTTGTGGATGACCCAGAGTTGACTCTTGACCTCGAACATCGTAGAAAAGTGGCGGACCTATCTCTTTACTATCGATACTACTATTACGGAAGGTGTTCGAACGTGATGTTGGCACTTGTGATTCCGCCCAGAGTTGTGCCAAACAGAAACACCCCTCACACAAGTTGCTCATCAACATACGATTCAGTTGCTAGGACCTCTCTATTACGCGCCTCCTTTGTCTGGAGGACTGCCTCGCCCTGGAATACGTATTTCCCGAAAAGTACAAAAGTACAACCTACAGCGCTTCAATAACGTCCACCATCTTCTCCGCTCACGCACCGCTTGTTGAGTGGTATAGGATTTTCTTTTTGTGTGTGTGCGGAACATAAAAATAAATTGCTTCACCAAGGGAAAATTTGCTGTAAATTACTAACCTCAAGAATAGAGATTTGATTTGAATCGCTAGTTATGATAAAGGACCAAAACGAACTACCGCCAATTAGGCGAAGAAAACGAATAAATATTTGGATTATCTTTAATGCAATAATTTATTCAAGTGGTACGTAAAAATGTTAGTCATAATTTTAATTGGAGAAAACAACGCCATGTAATCCATGCATTACAAAAAAATCGACAAAATTGAAAACTGATAGTACAATGTTTTTGGGCCAATTATTGTGTTAGAGAATTATTTCGCATTGACTTTCATATGACCTGCACTTATTGCAATGCTATTTTAATTTTACGATTGCAATGTCTATACGATACGTTCTACAAATATTTGCCGAGTATGTACGAGGTTCCTTCAGTTTGTTTTTAAAGTTTGCAGAATTATTTCGGGAAAAGAAATAAAGTTCATGCTATAATTTGTTCCCTACCTGTGTTATACTTGTATATTTAACAGACTACCGGACTGGCTTAGTTGTATCACTTCAAAAATAAACTTGTACTAAAATAAAAATGCAAAAATCATAAAACTTTATTTACATATTACTTCCCAAGTGACGAATATAGTTATAAATATGTGCAAACAGCCTGGGCGTTCACTTTTAATTGTTCGGTTGCATTTCTCAGGTAGTGGCGCGTGGTAGTGAGGCGTCTTTTTTTGACGATCTCGAATCAAATTTACGAAAATAATCCTTAGCGCGGCAAAAGAGACCAAATCCGTCACTGACCTAGGTAAACACTAAACATTAAACCAGAGTGTACTAAGACTCTCAACACACTGCATCAGCCAAAGGCCCTGGAAGTTTCGTAAGTTAAAGTGCACATCGTTTTACGACGGGACGTGCGTTGTTAAACCAATGAGATGATTTGCTTAACCTATGAGTACTGTAAGGGAACATAACTTCAGCAATATTTTTTTATACAATTTGATTTATGTATTTCGAATTTACGTAGTTCTTCGCGTAAAAAATCTACGGCATCTCGCCTAATAAGGTGTGCCATGCTGCTCCTACAAGGTGTGGCCATAAAGTTCCTACCCCTCGCGCTAACTGCAATATGGAAACGGTTTTATGATCTTAAACTCTAAGAGAAATTTTGTTAGTACCAAATGAGGTTTCACTTAATCAAGCCGGCGAATGGATTTTTTTCTATTTTGCGTACAAAATTATTCAATTTCGACACGCAAAGGAGTGAGAACCTCTTTTCGACGCTACTTTTGTTGACTGGTTACTATGATATTAACAAAACTGTTCAATGTTAAAGCCCGCACTACCAAAAATTGCGTCACCGCTTTGAATGGTATTTCTACTAATAAAGAGCGAGAGTACATCCACCCAACAGTTCCGTTATGGGTCTTAATTAAACCAATAGGAATGCACAAAAGTGACAGCTAATGGGCGGAGCTAGATAAACGAGGGTAAACGCATAAACCTTCGCTCGCTTTGCTCGCTTCAGGGGCGCAACCAACTACAACTAACACAAAGTATTTACATTTACATTGTTCAAATTTCATAAATTCCCTCTATAGCTCCAACCATTAACTGTCACTTTTGTGCATTCGTATTGGTTTAATTAAGACCCGTGACAGCACTGTGGGGTGGATGTACTTTCGCTAATAAAGACGTAAAAAATGACAAGATGGCCGCGCAACTGCTGATCGGGAATAGAATAAATTAATGTTTTCCAATAAAAAACCTGCGAAATAGAAAAAATAGTATGAAATGCACGATTTAGAAGACATTTAGCGCACTCGCACGTTACGAAACTCCCGGCAAACATATATTTTATTCTTAAGGATCATAACGAGTCCTACCGCCTGAACTGCGCGCGCATCACAATGTGTACGTTTACATTTGTTTTTTTTTCACTTCATGCAATGCCCTCCGCGGCGCCGGCGCAAGCAAACAAAACTTGGGTTAGTTTGTTTGGTTGCATGCCCAAAATCAAAGAAAAAATCATTTTAGAAACATAACCTTTAAAAAAAAGCATGCCTTGCCACTGGAATCGAACCCGGGCCGCCGGCGCCGTATCAGAAACACAGCATCTAACCACTGAGCCACGTGACCCACTGAAAGCAGTCCCCTAGACCATAAAAACATCTATTTGTCAGAAATGTGTTTGTATGCACATTGTGATGCGCGCGCAGCCCAGGACTCGTCAGGCGGTAGGACTCGTTAAGATCTTTAAGAATAAAATATATGCTCCCCGCAAGCGGGTCATTTCTGAAGTCCATCCATGCATACCTACAATCACTGAAAAACCTGAACGACCAATTTTAGGATTATGTTATGAGACCGGTAATGTGGAAATATTTATCATATATCATATTACAACTGCAATAAAAATTACCGGCATTTTAGAGCAAGCAAAACCTCTAGTGCACTGGTGCTTTTCATGCATATTTCTCAAAAATTTCCCATAATTTTCATTATGGGAAATGGGAATTCGTTGTATTTCTGGGAGAATTTCATGAAACAAATGACACCTCGTGTATAGTTTAAAATTTTACGACATTGTCACAAAAAGTAGCTGGTATGACATTACTGTAACATTTTGTTCTTAGTAGCTAAATAACAAACATATCAATTAAAAAAATAAATAATTGTGTCGCGTTTCGGAAATATTTGGACGACAAATATAAGCCAAGACGTTGAAAATCTTACGTCAAAAAATGCTAAGCGATCAAGATAGTCGATATGGGCCCAGTTTGAACTATTTTGCAGGGGAAAAAGTACATATTGGGTTCGGAGTGTGACACCGCTGAAGAATATTTGATTTTCTTAATGAAGGATTGGGCAGCTGCTATGGTAATAAAAATATTTTAGTGCATAATTAATAAAATTAAAGTATTTAAATGGTGCAAATAAGAGATGAAAAGGCACCGGAAGGTTTGCAGAAGAAATTTTTTCATGTTGTTTCTTATGAGCTTGCTTGGTGTGGGCAGGAATATGTAAACTGTTTATTGGATTTTTTAGGAAGATTGTTTAAACCGTGTAGAGTATAACTCTATATCTTCTTAAAAACTGCTCAATGCGGAGCTCGGTATTTAATGGTTGGTTCAAAATAACGTAAATCCAGATATTTGCCTTTTTAGACTTTTTAAAAAACTTGTGTGTAAGCGAGGTACTAAAATTAAAACGGACAATTTTTTTGGACACGAATCCTGAGTGGAAAATGAATGTTATGCGGTTAAAAAAATCGTCAATTGGTAGAAACGAACTTTCAAGATGGACAGCCAAATCGGCTAATATAACATCAAATAAAAAAGTTAAGCATACCAATCATTCGCACAGATCAGCAGCATTAAGCCAACTATCACAAATGGAAGTGGATGCTTCGCACGTAATAGACAGGACTGGTCATGCGAATGTAAATTCCCTCAAACTATATCTGCACTTAGATTCAGCGTTTCACACCTCACTTGTGACGAGCATGAGATACGTTAGAACTTCAGTCGAAACACAGAATGATGCCTGCATCCTGGAAAATGAGCGCTTGTCAACTCTCAACATCTCCAGATCTTCAGATTCAAAAAAAATGTCCTGCTAATTTAACCGGGATTTCTTAACCTCCGGTTAAATACAAATTTAGTGTCAAACGATAGCTTATAAAAAACTAAGGTAGGAAAATGCAAACCATTTTGCTCTATCTTTAGCCGTTTAGATTTTTCAGACTGTCAATATTTCAAAAACAGTAACAGATAGGTATAGGACATTATTTATGAAATATGTCTAGAATTCTCCGCAAAATCCAAATCTGCAATATATTGGGTGTTCCATTTAAAATTTAACAGTTGCTACTACTTTTTAGTAGAAGCGGCAACACTACACTGTCAAAAATATTTTAGCAAGGTAGAGCATATTCGTTTATGTATACTACCAAATTTTCAGAATGATCCGTTGAGTGGTTCTCCAGAAACGTCTAACCTATCATCGACCGTGAATCACCTTGTATGTGTCTTTCAAAAAGTTCGCATCGTACGGGAAACTTTTTTATTATTCATTTCTCAGAAAACTTTATTCTTGATAAAAGTTGGTGCTTGGAAAAAAACTAACTTTGACAATGCTAAATTAAAGATAAGTTATAGTTACAGGGTACTTAAAAATACAAAAATTGAATTTTAAAAAACAAAAACTTTGGAATATAGGAAAACCTTCTACAGGAAAAATAAAGCTCTTAGTAAGATAAAAATAAAAGTTAAATATAATTTTTTTCCAAAAGTGCACTGTTGCTGAGAAAGTTCTTGACAATTATTGAAAACCCCCTCTTTTTCTTAATTTCGTTCTTATTTTTTTCAGCAACGATGCACTTTTGGAAAAAATATTATGTGACTTTTATTTTTATCCTAATAAAAGCTTTATTTTTTATGTAGAAAATTTCCCGATATACCAAAATTTTTGTTTTTTAACCTTATTTTTTGTATTTTTTAAGTACCCTGTATAACTAACTTATCCTTAATTTAACATCGTCAAAATTAGTTTTTTTTCTAAGCATCAACTTTTGTTAAGAATAGAATTTTCTGTGAAATCAATATTAGAAAAGTTTCCCATATGATGCGAACTTTCTGAAAGACCCTGTATAATTAATTACTGGTCAAGGCCAACCTCGACCGACCAACGGTTTCTTATTCGGCCCAACTAAACAGTAATTTTTATCATGCAAAATCCTGACAGTTCAGACACCACACCATTATGGCTGTCGCCTCTCGGACTATAAGTAATGAATTTCTATAATAAATTACTCAATCCGTCAACATAATTTGATACCATCATCATTAATATTTACTTTTTCGTTTCGTTTTTTTATTTATATGCCGAATAATGCGTTTAAAAAAGGTTGTTCAACATTTATACCAATATATTTTATTTAATAAATAAATTAAACGCAACATATATTTTGTTCTATTTTCTATTCATTTGCTTGATAAGACACTACTGAGATTTGTGAAATGAGACATAATATTAGTTTGCTTTATTTATAATCATAATTAATACTTCAGCAACTTCTCCCTAATATGTGTTGATGAAATTTTCAGCGAATTTATTCCTAACCTCGACTGTAAACTTGAACGTCGTCCGGTGTGGCCTATTGCGCTGAAAGCGCCCTCACCATCTTCTACTTCTTGTCTCCACCTCCCTGATTCTATTTCTCCATTGATAATTAATTGTGTTACTGTAGCCTGGTGGAATGTAAATTGATTCTTATTATTCTTATTATCACCACTTTAGAAACTTGTTCTCGTTGCAAGGCTGTAGGTTTTCTGAGCACTCGAAATCATGCTGACATTATACCAAATGCATTTTAACAACAAGGCCAATGGAAGAAAGTTTGCGATTAAATTGTCTTTTCATACTTCCCTCTGGGTAATCCCCAGAAAAAGGTTTCATTATGGTGACGTGCAGTGGAAATACGTGTCGGCAACGAAAATATAAGACACATTTGCATCACCTTCTGAAACTGATTCAGGTTGTGGTAGATTTAACAGATTCCTATGAAGTTTTTCACACAAAACACTATTTCTAAATTCACTTCCATCATTAATTCTTCCTCTCCCAACGTCATTACTTTTTCTTAAAAAGTTGTGTAAAAAAACACACGCCATCACCACTTTAGACACTACTTGTTCTGGTTGCAGGACTTTAGATTTTCTGAGCACCCGAAATCGTGCGGATATTATACCAAATGCATTTTTCACAACAATGCGAATGGAAGAAATTTTCTTTTCATACTTTTCTCTGGGTGATCTCCAGGAAAAGATTTCATTATCATAACGTGCAGTGGAACGCGTTGTTGCCAACGAAAACATAAGGCACATTTGCACCACTTTCTGAAACTAATTTAGGTTGTGGTAGATTTAGCAGATTTCTTTGAAGTTTTTCACACAAAACACTATTTCTGAATTCACTTCCATCATTAATTCTTCCAACGTCTCAAATCATGAAACAAAATTTGCACAAGGACAACAAACAGTGCTAAATGAATGCTTATAGTTGACATATTCAGAGCCGCTATGAATCGGAGATATTAATACAGTATGTTTTTCATCAAGGGCCTCCAAGCAATGTGTCAACGTGACTTTAAAATCGGAATCTTTTTGCAGCCATTCGTATTCATTCGCTGGCAGCTGCAATAAATAATGTAAACTTGTAAAGGAAGAGAAAATTTGCACATTACGAGATTGCGTAATGTATTTTTACCTTTATCATATCATTAAGGGCAGTACAGCCATCTCTGACATTATTAGAAATAACTTGGTGGGACATCTTGAATAAGCAATGCAAGCCTCTGAAACTATCATCAAGCTAAATATCGTAAAGTTACCGCTAAGCGTATTTTTGCTGAACTTGCTTCACGAAATTTAGTGTCATTTTCTTGTTACCAATGAGATCATTGGTAAGAAGTACTCCGAAATCAGTTGCTAACATTCGGATGAGTCCTTGGAATTAGTTGCTTGGCTCAACTAAGGTATCATTAAATACATTTTCTTACATTGTCCCCTGCAATATACTGGCAAGGTTTATAAATATAAAATAACGTAATGTGGACATCTGAATATAATTGAAGTACAACCTTGCCGTGTACGTTTCCTGTGCATTCGTAACATCTTTTAGGTCTTGCTTTTTGTCTCGTCGAATTATAATATTATAAATTCATTGAATAATAATTCACGCTCTTATTATAATACATCAGTGCAGCGACCTCAACGTCCATGATGAAATTATCTTATCAAATAACGGGTTATTTATAGACTAGATATCAGTGCAAGTGTAGCCATTAACTTTACCGCGTAATTAAATCTTTTATTTTTAAAGCAATAATTATGTTATGCGTTAACGTTAGTGTGGCCCCAGCCTTAAGCAGATTCATTTTATGGTGCTATCTGTCATGATTCTCTCTTTCAGAGGGCTTATGTTCAGCCATTCTTTTATAGCATCTTAATTTTTTTCTATTGGATGCTTCTATTAATTTTGTATCCATCTCCATCCTTCTTGCTGAATTTTGAAATCTCATATTATTCAAAATACACTGACAAGCAATATTAATGCTCTACCAAAAATTTGATTTTATTTATTTTCTGAACCCATGGTCCCATTTAAATGAACTTTTTCTGATTTCGAACTACTCTCTCTCCTACGTTTGACATACGAACGGGGCATCACGGCGACTACAGCCAAGGAAAAAGCAAACATGCTTGCCAAAATGTTCTCATCGCACTCTACCTTAGACGTCTCCCAAGGCAAGGCTCTCCCCACCATATCGAGCATCAACACTACCATGGCAGAAGTCAAGTTTCATCACCGTGACATTCGTAAAATCCTTAAAGAACTAGATACGCAAAAGGCATCAGGATCAGACGGAATACCTGCCATCGTGTTAAAAAACTGCGCCAACTAACTAACACCCGTTTTTTCCAGGCTTTTTTCTCTGTCTTACGGAAAAGAGAGTTATCCATCTTCTTGGAATGTCGCTCGAGTGCAACCTGTTCCGTAAAAGATAATAAAACCACTTCCTCAAACTATCGCCCAATTGCCTTGCTTCCAATAATCTAGAAAGTCATGGAACGTGTAGTCAATCAGCAAGTACCTCAGGAACAACAGAATAATCAGCGATGATCAATACAGCTTTCGCAAGGAGAGATCAGCAGGAGATATATTAGCCTATGTCACTCATATATGGAGTAGGGCAATTGAGAACTACGGAGAGTCGAGCGATTGCGTTGGATATTTCGAAGGCATTCGACAGAGTTTGGCATGACGGACTGCTCAACAAACTGCCGTCGTTCGGACTGCCAACCTCTCTCTGCAGCTGGCTGGCTTGCAAGTTTTCTTAAGAACCGATCTCTGCACGTTGCAGTCGATGGACACATCTCAGACACATTCACCATTAACGCGGGCGTGCCTCAGGGCGCAATACTTTCACCAACTCTGTTCCTCATCTATATTATTGACCTGCTGATCGAAATGAGTAATCCTGTTTACAGTTTTGCAGATGACAGTACCCTTGTCTCCCACTTTAGATCAGAAAAACCTTTACCAGCGGCTGACTTATTACCGCAGACAGGAGCAGATTACAGCAATTAATCAAGACATGGAGGAAGTTCAAACTTGGGAAGACAGAAATTTGGTCAATGCAGCAAAGGCCCAAGCAGCCACGTTTACTAAGAGGGCCAATACGGCGGGCCCTGACATCATTATGGCAGGATCGGCCATACCTTCATCCTCGTCGATCGGACTGCTGGGTATCTCGGTCAACAGCAATATATCCTGGCCCACGTTGCTAACATCGCAAAATCAGCCTCCCAGAAGCGTGGTGCGCTATTTCGCAACAAAAAACTGTATACACCGCAGCAGTTGCTCTTGCTCTACAAATAAGAATATTGCTCACACATATGGGGTGCCACCACAAAGTACACCCTAAAGCTGCTAGATTCCATTCAGAAGGGAGCTGTGCGTCTCTTCGGCGACCCGGAGTTGACCCAGAATCTGGATAGTCTGGCACACCGCAGACATGTGGCCGAGATGTCCCTGTTTTACAGATACTTTCACAGCAGATGTTCCCAAGATTTGGCCCGCCTCATCCCACCCCTGGTAACGCCTGTCAGATAGTCACGACAGACGGCAAGAGCGCACCAGTTTGTCGTACAACTGGAAACACCTAGAACATCGCTTTACAAGAACTCCTTTGTCTGGCGCACTGCATCACTGTGGAACTCACTACGAGGACATCTGTTTCCCCCTAATTACAACCTACAACTATTCAAGATCTTCGCACACACACCGCTCGTCGAGCGCCATAGGATCTCCCTTTAGTGGGTGTGCCACTGCCATAAAAAACAATCATGAAGGGTTATTCTACAATTTAAAATGTTTTTATGTTAAATAAAAATGTGCTTTTCTCACAAATTCTAAACGCTCTTATTTAACGAATTATGTTGCTTTTATTAACTAAAATAGGATAATATATTTTAGTTCAAGCTTTTAGTCTATTGTAAATTGTTTGTCATGAATTGCGTCAGATCTACAGCGCCTGAGAGTTATCACCACAGGAGCATATTACAACAATTAATCAAGATCTGGAGATGGTTCGATCTTGGTCCGGTTCAATGCAGCAGAAGCCCAAGCAGACACGCATACCAAGAAAGCCAATACGGCGAGCCCTGACATCGTTATGGCAGGATCGACCATTCCTTCATCCTCGTCAATCGTACTACTGGGTGTCTCGGTCAACAGCAATAATATGTCCTGACATGACCACATTGGTACATAGAGTTTTTATCATTGTTTAATTAATAATGACTAATAAATAAACTAAACAGGATCAGTAATGCGTATTTCATCCTCTATATCTATTGATAGTTTCACTTTGAATTTGATCAATTTTGTTTCATATTTCAACAATCGTTTTGTCTATGTCACGAAGATTACCAGGAGGGGACTGTTGCTCTCGTAATTACCAAGAATAGCCCCTAGATATTCAATTGAATTGAGAACTGAACTATGTGGTGAGCAATTATACTCCCAAGGTCCTGCGTTATCTTGTTTTAACAAAACATTATATCCGATGTGAGGAGCAAAAAGGGCATGTGTATGAAGGAAATATCAATATACTCCACACTAGTTAAACACCCTCCGCGTAAAGGGCTGCCTGTGCCTCTTAATGAAATTATTCCCTAAACTATAACCATAAAGTGGTTTTGCTTATATTCCATTGGACATCACGCTCATGCACCTCTGGGACCCAAACAACCAGCCGCCGCAAAAGCAAAAGAGGCACACAAAAAATATAAATTAAATATTAAAAATTAATATAATAATTTTGTATTAGGAACATTAGGATTATTACATATTATTTAATATAACATAATCCAAATATAATAAATTCATTTCATATGCACGCGTAGGATATAAATAGGAGAGTGGTTTGATACGATATTTTTTTTAATCGTAGTCTTTTTTCATTTATATATTTTTTAAACTTTCATTATATGCCAATACCTTGAGGCAATAGTAAAAGCAACTTTAAAATTTTAGAAATATTTGTTATGAAATAAAAAATACTTTTTCAACAAATTCACCGCTACACTAATAAAAATTATATCTTGATGTAAAGCAGACCTAAAGTCATGACTGCATATATTCAATGAGTGATGTCTTGAACGAACACAGCCATAATCCTGCAGTTCCAATATATAAATTAGGGATTTTACAATCTTAATGAATTCGTGAAAAGTTATATTTATTTGTGTAAATATCGTGCTTCTCTTAATTTAAATTTGTTTCATTAGATTTTGCTTTAAGATAATTTCAGTCATTCAAGAATTGATTGTCTTAAATCAATTACCTCATTACCTTTATTTAAATTTCATCATATTAGAAGATTCTAAGGCGATTAGCATATCTTTCATAAATGAAATATTTAAAAGTTATTAAAGTGGATAAACATGTTTAATCTCGATCTAAACTAGATTGACCCAGAATACCTCAGACTGCAGACAAGAATATTTCTTTATACCATCGTAACTCTTGTATCTAAAATATTAAATTGAATTATTCTGCAGTGCTTGAAAAAGATGCAATTGAGTTTCAGATTACACACTGGAATTGTACCTTTACTCATAAAATACTAGACTTATATCTGAGTCGTTCTTATAGCCTGAAACTTATTTGATGGGCAGTAACGCCATGGTAACTCAGCAGGCCATAGGAAACAAAAGAAATACTTATACAGGTTATTTTTGTAGGTGCAGAAGGGAACAGCTGCCAACGCTTTTTGTGAGTATGCTGCTTATAGTTTGGTATTTCCCAAAGGATTATTTATGTCGCTGTCGTCCACTTTTAACATAAATGAAGTAGGCATGGACACTCACTCAACAAGACATCATCAAAGCGCCTAGTGATAATACCAATTATTTGAAATAATTTTGTTCTCAACCTTTCAAGCCTGCAGCACACCGAAAATCAAAAACTCTGGTGGCAATGACATGTAAAGAACGGGACAGAAACTAGAATCGGGCGGTCCTTAAAAACCGGGTCACTGTTAATATTATGCGGAACAGTATGTTATAGCATGCAAAATTTAATCTATTTGCTGTAATAATTTGCCGGGCGTCACAAACCGAGGTGCTCCAGTTAAACGATATACGAAACTTCGTGGAAACTTCATAAACTTCGCACTGGTCAAATGTTATTGCTCGTGTTTACCTGTTCCAGAAAGGTGCATCATATTCGCGATTTTCTTTTTATTTATATATAAATTATCGGCTACCTGCGTGGCCTGTTAATTTGGAAGTGACGATGGCGCACAAACCGATTAGAAGCGCCGCACTTGAAGTAATTGCTCACGTTATTGACGTCTGCGGTAGAGAAGCAGAAAATAAATATTTAAATATTCCTATTGAACATCGAACAGAACGGGTTGCATTTTACGCCGGAGTTTCTGAAAATAGTATTAAAAAAAATCGAAAAGAACATACTGATCGCCGAAATTAGTCCACACCTTCTATATCTCCTGGCAAGGAAAGACCGCGGTTATCATATAAAGATAAAATAAGCGATGGCGATTTACAAGTAATTCGACGTACAATAGAAGATTTTTTTCTTAAATTTAAAAGAACTTTTCCGTATGGGTATCGTACGACTTTTATGATCAAGGAGGTTTATTTGACGCAAATCTCAAAGTAAACCAAAATTGCACATTGAGAGACCAAGTATTTTTCACTCGCGTGTGAAGTAATTTTTATCTTTCAAGTATAAAGCAATGCAGACAATAAACACGGATTATTGTGTATCTAGAACATGGGGGACTGGGCAGATAATGATAAGACAGCGAACAAATGTTGGCAAAGCGAAAATGTTATTGGTGTTATTCACGAAATCCGCTCTAGCAGGAGATCACCAGCGAACTTCGAAAAAAATTAATAAACTTACATTAAAAGCAGTGGACTCAATATCAGCGGAAAGTTGGAAATTATAAGTTAAACACGTTCGTTATATTGAAGAGAAATACTGGGAAATAGACGGACAAAGTGAAACAATTATAGGCGATTATCACAGTGGGGTCTTCAAGTAGTAATGACGTCACATCATCATTTTCAAACGTGGACAGCGATATAGAAGGAAATAGAACCATTACAATCATGGCCGTCAACCTCAAAAATGTCAACTACGTAATGTAGCGGGTAATAGGCAATATATCGTTTCCAGGGCAAATTTACCCCTATTTTTCAGCGTTTTCTTCCGTCATTCAGTTCAACACCTGGCAGCACTGGTCACTAGTTATAAAGTCATGAAAGCGGCTGGCCGCCTCGCGCGTCGTTTGTTGATGGTTCTCCGTTATATGCCGAAATACCCGGATGAGATTCAACGACTAACGACTAGTCAAATGACTAGCTTCTTGGAACAATATACATCATCTTGTTTCAAGATTATTACATCACGGCTTGTTTCTTTCAGTCAAATTCTCGAGTTCTCAGACCAAACGTTCAAAATAAAGTCCGTTCAAGTCTATTGCGCTGTTACGTCATATCATTCCATCTTTCTTTATGCGATGAACGTATGTACTAAATTGGTCCGTCAAATTGGAATCTTTGACATCGATTGGCGTCAATCGTCAATGTAAAAATATCATAACGAAACTAACAGATTTAATTCATTTATTGATTTGTTGGTAGTTGGTTTGTGTTTTACGCTAATAATTGCTAATAAAAATCGTTTTGAGATGTCCCACCGGTTCAGTGAGAAAGAGCAAGCTTTAATTTTAAAATTGGTGCATAATTTCACACGTGAAAAAGATGCTAGTATGCCACTTTTACCCTGGAAAGCTGTGCACAATGTAAGTAATATATATTTTTAATTTATTTGATAATACTAAAAAATTATATCTCTAGAAAAAAATTATTTTTGATGTGTAAACATCTTACGCGGCGATATGAGGTCATATCTCGCCAAATGAGACGGAAATGCGCAAACCAATTCTAGCCGCTAGGGCGGTATTATATACAATTTTGCCATTTAAAATCGTTTTAAATGGATTTTAGACGATAAAAAAGCATATTTAAAATCAAACGAACCGAAAGTATTATTTTTTAATTGTTATATTTGCAGTGTATTTGGATCCATAGCACAGCTTATTCTTAATGTACGGTTGAATTTAAAATGAATTGTCGCTTCAAAATCCACGACAAATTCGTCTGAAACCATGACTATCGGCGTAAAAAAGTCCGAATTTTCGGATTTTTATACAATTTTGCCATTTAAAATCGTTTTTAAACGGATTTTAAACGATAAAAAGAATATTATTATTTGAAATTAAACGAACTGTCAAAAGTATTATTCAGATGCCCAGACGCTTAAAACAATATTGTCATAGCCCTCTTCTAAAATTTGAAAAAGTTGGTTTTTGACTTTCCCAA
>MU182009.1:143397-180769 GCA_016904865.1 Pissodes strobi | reverse complement strand
AAGGTGGGCAAATAAGCGAGGTAAGGGGCTGTATCTCCTAAACCACTAATCGTAGAGACTTGCGGTAAAAAATTATGTATCTGAAGTGACCAAAAAAAAAACACTGGATATAATTTTCAAGTTCATACCTCTGCCGCTAGGAGGCGTAATAGCTATGGTCGGGTAGAAAAATGCATTTTACTCAAAAATGTTTTATTATAAGTTGATAAAAGAATACCACTACTGTAAAGCTCGTGAAATTCTGCATCTTTTTGGGTCATCACTTTGGATTGTAGGGCATCAAATAAGGGCGGGGGCGAAGGGAGAAGTCTGACTGATTGAAATGCCTATAACTTTAGTTTGACTCAACACCTTTGAGCAAACTAGGTCTCGTTTGAGAGAGGAAACCTTGCTTATATAGAATAAAATATACCCGTGACAAATTGGCTTTTGCTGCTCCCGCTAGGGGGCGCCAATATATAAGTTCATAGTTTTTTAATTTTTCTCCGAAATTTCAAATAAAATGATACAATTTTTTTAACAGAAACGAAAAGTAGATCAAATTTACAGGAAAACCTCTAAACCGCATATCGATAACCACGCGTTCAGGAGTTATTGCCAGAAGAGCATTTTTAACAACAAAACAACTTTTTATTAACAAAGAACTTTTTATTAACAAAAATAATTGAAACAACCATGAAAATAACGTTAATGATACTGTAATGATAACATAATAGAATATAAGTGTAAATTGTGACTTATTGTAAACGTATTTATGTTTCACTTTTTAGCTGAACTAAACTATATGTCTTAGTTTTCTTTTAATTGGTAAAGAATCCAAAATACGAACCCACCGATTTGTAAAAGGCATGTCAGAACTTTTAATTACCAAGTTCATGACAGGAACACTTATCCACAGTAAATAAAATAAAAGTTTAAAAGGGATATCCAAGAAACATTTTTATTCAAAGGTATTAAAAACAAAGAACAAAGCGAGTATTCGCAAAATATAAATAAAAAATGTAATCAGATTTTTTTGTCTCTGCTAATCACTGGTTTTGAAAGCTAAATTATTTTTATAATGAAAAAAACTATTATTATAAACTAAAGATATCTTTTTTCTAAATACTAGAAATAGAACATGAACTTATTATGAAATAAGTTGTACTACTTATTAATTTTATCAGTAACTCACTAGCTTTTATAAAAAATTCAAAAAAATTTTTTCATATAAAAATAGTGAAAGGTGGTAACATTTTACTTAATTAAACTAATAGGACATACAGTTTCCTCTCCAGATTCAGTACAATGAGCATTGAAGGGAAATGGCACAAGATTTTCATCGATTCTATTGTTAGTAACGACATTTAAATCGATTTTCATCAGGCTACGTAAAACTTCGATGTCGTCAATATTTTCATCTAAAAATAAAACAACAATAACTAAAACAAAGAATAATAGAAACAAAACAATCGTGACTGTAGTTCATGATGCTATTTGAAAAGCCTGCTACATTGTTTAAGAGTACATCTTATTCATTTAACTAAAATAATTAATGTTTTTTTCTAATACCATTAGATTTTGTGAAGATGAAAAACAATTTGTTTCAAAACTGTACTTTCATGGATCAACTATTTATTTATTCAGATTGAATAAATAGAGCTTTGAAATACCTATTAATTTATATTATATTATGCAGGTACATGAACGGAAAGGACGCCATTGAACCTGTACAGCATAAAACGCAGAAAATACTCAATCAGGATTGTACGCCAAATTGCCTAGGCGTACTGTTACACTTTTGTAGGCGTATATCGCGTGAATTCATCTGCATTGCTAAACAAATTTGACAAATAAATAGTCTGAATGACCTTCCAATATTATTATCAAATAGAAAGTATAACCTCCTGAATTTTAATAATTCAAGAGAAAAGTTCAAGTACGGTCCACATAATGAACAAAAAGCACTAAAATATACTTAAATAAAAAATATCGTACTAAACGAATTTGGCAAAAAAACAGTCCGAACGACCTTCCAATATTAATATCAAAAAGATAGAGTGCCTCTAACTTTATTTTCATAAATCAAGAATAATAAAGTTTAATAAAGCAAACAACAATGAACGAAAATATGCGAAGATATGTAATCTGCACTCAATAACGCGATCTGATGGCTTCCTTTAGTAATGAAAACTAATAATAAACAAAACTGCATTTCCTAACTATTAACAACTGAATTTCCCGGTTTAGTGTCTAATTAATAGTTGAAATCACCTACCCACACGAATCACTAGAAGTTAATTGCAAGATTAATCATCAAAATTAAAGATAAAAAGAACATCAACAATGCATCAATTCTAACTTCGATAATAAAACAAATTCCATGAAATTAGCGGTTTTTTGGGCATTAGTAACAACCTATGGCTGTAAACAATTGATGCTTTTGATAAAGCAGCATAATAATCAACAGTTAAATTTTACACTCGCTGCTAAACCGCCTCAGAAATTAAACTACTAAATTATCGAAAATCTACATTACATTTCGTCCGAAATAAAATAAAAAACGATTAATTAAGCACATCGCAAGACCCAGTGAATAAATGATATGAACTATTACGTTCAAATATAAAAGCCCAAAGGCCTTAATCAATCTCTAATTACTATGATGTCATGCCAACTAATTAAGCTACTAAATCGAGTCCGAAATGAAAGAAACCGATTAATTGAATCACGCGCGAAGCCCAGCAAGTAAATACAAATGATTAAGCCTTCCGTATACAAAGCATATAACCCTAATTAATCTCTAATCAAAATGACGTCACGCCGATCAATTAAGCTAATTAAATCGAGTCCGACATGAATGAAAAGAGATTAATTTAATAATTATTAAATAATAAACTTGGCCATCCAAATGATAAGAAAAACGCTAATCGCACAATGGCTTCCAATCACCAGACAAAGCAAATTCCGAAATCCTCGCCAGGCAAGTTATTCCCGTATCTACAGCACTAAAACTAACGAAAACAAATCAAAAGGACCGATACAGAAATTACTACGTTGTTTGTCGACAAAATTCGCTTCAGATGCCTGGACTAAACCAGATTTTAAATGAATTGGCCATACAACGGAAGGTTTCACTGGAAAGAAAAAGTCCCTTGTCGAGCAAAACCGGCGTCGTTGCGCTCTTGCAAAATGAAAACAACGCCCAGGACTTTCGCATCAGGCAACCAACCAAGCATGGTACGACAGAGATTGTGGAAGGCGCCAGAGAAATATGAGTTTCAATAAAATAGCGGAAACCCGAAATAGTACCAGGGGCTACTAGAAATTCTCTTTTAGTTAGTGACCAAAACGGAATGTTACAAAGCAAATGTAAAAATATGTTTAATTGTCAATAATTCGTTGACCAAATTCTAAACGCCGATCATCATCAATAACATTTAGCTCTTGCACTAACTTAGTTTTTCAAGGGTGAAATGTATGCAATTTTAATATTCTCTGAGCTGTTATACGCAGAACATTGTCTAGACCGCGCACGTAAGTATGGGACAGATATCTATTAGGGTGTTGTTCATTAAATAAATTTGCAGAACCTCTCTCCCCACATAACATTTTTGCATGTTTAGCACCTGATAATAATATTCTCTGGCGGCATGAAAATATGCTATGAACCTCCCTAAAAAACATTCAGGATCAGCATAGCATATGCTAAGAATAAATTACAGGACACCAGTATCAGGTGCCCATATATGTGATATGCACGTGAGCATCTCATAATTTCCTAAGTACGTTCTTTGCATATCCGATGTGGAATCTTCTTTAAGATGTTCGTAGCACGTGACATAAATCTACTATAAAGAATATTCCTCGTCGCACTTTAGGGGAATATGTTAAGAATATGTATGTGCTTTTAATGTTATGTGGGTCATTATTACGTAGAAAAGGGGAAATAATTTCAACTTTTTCTGGAATACTTATATGGGTAGTATAGGCCATTTTAAAACTAAACGATAATGTTTATAGAAGTAAGTAAAGCACTAACTGAACGAAAAATGTCATTTGAATTTTAATTATTTATCATGCTATATTTCCATACCATAAAGCGATAAATTGTCGAAAACGCAAACAAATTATCAATTCGAATCTGGAATAATATTCAGAGAATTCCCATTTAAAAAAGTGTAACTTACTTCTGGAAAAGAATAAATCTGACATGCACGCCATTGCTACCATTTTCGCAATGATCAGTTACGTTGACCGACCAAGTTTGGTTAAAATCCATTAATTGATTTTTGCCTACAAAATAATTCACAAACGCCGCCGCACCGTTTATTAACATTTGCAAATATTTGTAAATGCGCTTGTATACGTCTTACCAACTTGTCCCCATCGAGCAAACATCACTACATAATTTTGGAGAGGGGGATATAGCGTTGGTATAAAGACCGAAGCGAAGGAGAGAAATACACGGCGAATTTTTCTTCCAGCCTGTCCACAATTCAAATCAAGCATGAGATAACCATGTTCTATTTTCGTCTCTTCCCCGTCGTTCGTGCCGAACTCTCCTATCTTTATATTATTACATTGAGGATAATAAGACGGAAAGAAGGATTTTTCTCAAAAGATCTTGCGCTTCGAGGTGAGGAAAGCTGTTGAGCTTTTGAAAATTGTGGCAGATTAGCCTTTAAACGCAACTCGTTCAAGCCTCGGTTTCTCAGTGATGTAGCTGAGACTGAACTAATCTAACTAATCCAAGAACTAATCTTTAGGTTTTCTTTTTGGGTAGGGCATTAATAAAAAAAAAACTTCTTGGATATGAAGCCGTCATGCACAGCAATATATGATCTTATGATGGTCGTATTGCGCAGCCAGAAGATATTACAGCTCTATCTAAATACAAAAATAAAACATCATAAAATTTTTCAAACAACTTAGGTGCGACTAGAGAAAACTGAAGAGAAGGATTGTAATTGACGTGATTAAAAAACATCTGGTTTTCGTCTTGGAAGTTATTTGGTCCTTCAGGTCAAATTAAAGCTAACTTATTTAAATATACTGAAAATTACAAATAAAGAATACATTTTATTTGTGCAATATTCAACAATTACCCATTTTAATTAACTGATTAAGCTTAAAGTATTATAAACAACCTTTAGTACGGTTCTCTAATTATAAAATACGTGTGAACAAGTTGGAGTATGTTCAGCGTATAAATTCTTAAATTATTTATCACGTATGGCATACTACGTTGGGGTTTGGAACCTTCGGCAACATGCACTAAAACAGAGTTTTATCCACAATACCGAAACAGAATATTTGCACTCGACGCGCGTTTCGCTAACCATGTTAGCATCATCAGGAGATGATTAATGGCATAGTTGTTATTAAAAAGTTCACCTTTTTATTCGCGTAGAATAGACTAGAGACTAGAGTAATGTCTTTATTAATTGTGCAATAATCAGATTATTCATCTGCAATCTCGTAGACACCATCAACTTTATCGCGAGAGGCACCAATATACCAAACTTGTTTATGGTTTAGCAAAATTAATTATCAAGCTAATTGGATGTGTTGCCGTTAGCCTTAGAAGCCAAGTGTTTCGACTATTTGTTTAATTTGAGGATGGCTGAGATTGCTCTGCCCATAGAAATAGGACTCCTAGAAGGCTGATAGAGTGAGAAGTCCCTCACGGAGAAAGGGAGAAAACAATAGGGGTTGGGTGATAATACGCTTGCGCGGGCATGTAAATAAGGACCTTATATTTACTTGCTTACATGCAGTTTATATAACAACACCGTTGCCAAACTAGGAGAAATTTACCGTTTTATGTGTATTTTAATTAGATGACTACTGAAAAACGTGGGAAGTAAACCCCAAAACGGAATTTTTTAAAATCTGTTTCATATTATAAATTTACTCTAATATTTTCGAAGTATATGTTGCTAAGATTTTTTATTATGTTAATAATTTTTGTGTTACGTTAAAACCTAGTACTTTACATATCTTATACTTGGCAACGTTGCGAGATTGCAAGGACGTGGACCCGATCGGACGCCATCATGAATTCTTGTTTTCTTTGCTTTTCGACTTTCGATGTTCAGTTTTGTAAAGAGTTCTTGTGTTTTTTATTATTGCCGTGTGTTTGATAGAACTATAGTTGGTTTTCGGTGTTATTTGAGAAAAATTCCTTCAACTTAATACTCAACATGCCCTTATACAGACAGGCACGCGCAAAAGCTACGAAACTCAGCGTTTCTGTCTTACACATGGATATTTTGTCTCTCTTCCTTCGTGAGTAGATCTGCTTATATACTCTTATATATTAGCCTTCTAGGAGTCCTATTTCTATGGCTCTGCCTAATTAGTGGTTAATCTTTCGTTGCGACAGTAATTTGTCTATGATGAGTTACTGCAAATCCTATGAAATATATTATTTCAATGTTTTATATAAAGTACTATAAAATAAAAAGATTCGATACTTGGAGTCCTTTAGTCGTATCTCTCTTTCTGGGCCGTATTTTAACTTGCTATTAAATGATTTTGAACATTATATTGTTTTCATTTCAATTAAATAACATTTATTGTTTGGGTTAGTTTTTGTCGCAGCCCCCCAGAAACACTTTTAGCGAAAATATTATTTCCAATAATAGCCCCATTGCAGGCCGGCAAGGTCATCAGACCTTACACCACCCGATATTTACTTATAGGGTTACGCCAAAAATGTGGGGTATGAATTTTCTGCACCTGAATATCGTCAGGAATTGCAAAATAAGCTACAAGGTGGTTTAACTAAGATCAGCGAAAATACGTTAAGAAGGGTTACCCATAAGGTCTTGCAGAAGTGTGAAAAATGTGTTGAAAATAGAGGGAGGCATGTCCCTTTGACGAATATGAAAAAATTATCGATCCTGCAATAATGATGTCAGGGCCCGTCGTATTGGGTTTCTTGGTAAACGTGGCTGCTAGGGTCTTTGCTGCATTCCTGTCGCCCCAAGTTCGAACTTTCTCCAGATCTTGATTAATTATTGTAATCTGCTCCTGTCTGCGATGATAGGTCTCAGTAGCTGGTAAAGGGTTTTCTGATCTCAATTGTGCGACAATGTTACTGTCATCTGCAAAACTGTAAACAGGATTATTGGCTACGGTCAGCAGGTCATTAATATAGATGAGGAACAGAGTTGGTGAAAGTATTGCGCCCTGAGGCACTCCCGCATTAATGGTGAATGTGTCTGAGATTTGTCCATCAACTGCAACGTGCACAGATCTGTTTTTAAGGAAACTGGCAAGACAGCTGCAGAGAGACGCTGGCAGTCCGAAGGGCGGAAGTTTATTGAGCAATCCGGCATGCCAAACTCTCGAATACCTTCGAAATATCCAATGAAATCTCTCGAGATTCTCCGTAGTTCTCAATCCATGTATGAGGGACATAGGCCAATATATCTCCTGTCGATCTCCGTTTGCGGAAGCCGTATTGGTTATCGCTAATTATTCTGTTAGTCTCGAGGTACTTGAGTAGTTGCTGATTGACTACACGTTCGATGAGTTTGGAGATTATTGGAATCAAGGCAATTGGTCGATAGTTTGGGTTAGTGGACGTGGTTTTCTTGCCTTTTTGAAAGAGGTTCCACTCGCGCGACTTTCCAAGAAGATGGATAAATCCCTTTTCGTTAAGGCACAGAAATAAGTCTAGAAAAATGGGTGTTAGTTCGTTGGCGCAGTTCTTTAACACGATGGCAGGTACTCCATCCGGTCCTGATGCCTTTTACGTATCTAGTTATTTGAGGATTTTACGAATAACACGGATATAAAACCATCGTAGTGTGGACGTTGGATATGGTGGGGAGAGCCTTGCCTTGGGGGACGTTTAAGGCACAGCCTATTCACTGCCAGCTAGTCATCTTGCGAGGGCATCATTTAAGAAAGTCAATAACCAAATTTTGCAAATTTTAGAAGAGGGCCATAACTCAATATTGTTTTAAACGTCTGGGCATCTGAATAATACTTTTGACAGTTCGTTTAATGTAAAATATGTTTTTTTATCGTCTAAAATCCGCTTAAAAACTATTTTAAATGGCAAAATTGTATAAAAATCCGAAATTTCCGGACCTTATTAGGGCGATACCCGTGGCTTCGGACGAATTTGTCGTGAATTATGAAGCGGAAATTCATTTTAAATTCAACAGTGGCCAGCGCGACTGCGAAACTGACCCGCTCAGGGCACTGCCAAGTAGTATTCTATGGAATAGCCCAATTCAATCTGCTAACACAGAAAATACTTTTATGTTTCATAAACCACAAAGAATTTAGGATAAAATAACGCAAAACGAAATCATCAGTGAGTTAAGATTATAGATACTATAAGTTTAAGACATGGCCTTTTATTTTCCATTATGTTAAGTTTTTATGTTTTATGTTATTTTGTGAAAAAATATTGTATATGGAAAATAATAAATTTATATTATTATTATTATTATTATTATTATTATTATTATTATTATTTATAAACTTACAAGTTTTTTTCTCTAAGATAGTTTAAAGAAATCTATACGGTTTTCAGCATGTGTGTGTGCTTAGAAAGAATAGAACTTTAAATAAACTTTTTGAATTTCTCATTGGGGCTTCCGAAGTAACAAAACTAGATGAAAAGCAGTTTCATAATTAAATAATCCTGAGAGTCATTTTAGTCCTTTTATGAAATACCTCAAAGCAGTACGAAAGCCCGGGACTTTATTCCCTAATAGGGATGTACCAAGGAAATACGGGATTTTCTAGGAATTTACAAAGAAGTATAAAGGTGGCTACATACACAACTGCAAGCTTGACAAGCATGCATGTAAAGAAGTTTTTGTACAGCCGCATTTTTTTAAATGTAAATGTACATTTTTTTTCTATACTTATTCTGAAATTTGCCAATGACTGTCAGTTTTGACATATTATGTTCGGGCTTCGGGCATATTTAGAATAGGAGTGCCAGCAATAAACTGTGACAAACGCATGACTGTCATTTATTTATCTTCGGTTTCCATGGCCATTCAGCACACTAGACGGAAAAAGTGAGAATTTCCTTTTCCATGTTCGCGCTAGAGCGCAAAATAAGGATCCACGGCATTCGTCGATTTTGCGATTTCATTTGAATTTAGTATTTAGTTATTTTGCGCGCGGCTGTAGAAAAAATAATTTTGTACAAGCATGCATAAATTCCATTTGCCACCAGACGGCACATGTGTGTGCGTAACCAGGCATCAGTTTGTGCCGGAAGAAAGTCTAGCTCGGACGATGATGCACTTGCCTTTAAGAGCAAAACGCGAAAGAAGAAACGGTGTGGTGCAAAGAGGGGTTAATGAAAAGAAAAACCTACTTCCATAATAACTTAGTGAGTGAATTAAAGATATATCCGCGTGATTGGAATAATTATCTCGGATTGAATGAAAAAAGTTATCTGAAACTTTTGTTTCTTGTAACGCCTTTAATTACAAAATAAGATACCCACAGACACAGCTGATTTTGGTATGCATGAAGAAAGTTTTCCAATAATGCTCGGTTCGCCTTCTTCAGATCGCTAGACGTGATGAGTGGAAAGAGCTCATTCACGCCTGTTGCTTCGCTTGCGCAAGCACGACTTGTCCAAGCTTGCATGATTCAAACAAAATCAATCATCAAACGGCTCGTACAAATTAAATGCTTGCGCAGAATTTTCCTACAGACGCTCCAGCATACTTGCACAAAAAGATTGATGATGCATGCTGGGCAAGCTTGCAGTTGTGTGTGTGTAGCCACCTTGAGATATGAAACAGTAAATCGCCTTTAGAACCCCTAAATATTAATTCGATGAAAAACGCTTCGGAACGTATGTTTATATTTAACAGACGTGTATTTTTTGTATTCGGAAGAAATTCCGGTCCTTCTACCGATATTTTTTGGAGTATTTTGAGCTATTGAGTTAGAGATGAAGAAGATGGATCAAAACCCTCAATACACATTTTGGTCCCTAGATACCTTTCTACCAGCACTTACAAACCATCGATAGGAGCTCGAGACTTCAAATTCGGGTTCGGATTCGACCTCGACCGGAATTGTTCCTATTGGGGTTTTAAACATAAAGGTGCTTTTGGCCGAATCCTCAAATAATTATAAACCCAGAAACCGAGCCTAAATCGGTGGAACCTATTCGAATATAGACTACCCCTCAAGAACGAACGAATGAACAAAACCGTATTTTCGTATCTTACCTATCTTCCTTTTAGGTCGGAACGGCTTCTACTGTAGGAGCCAACCGGTTTTTCTTCTGCTCGACTCGAAATTTTGGATTTAGATCGATAGGGGACCTCGACAAAAAATAATGTCCTATATGAAAAAGAAAACAGTATTCTTGGTTTTCGATATCGGTTCCTAGGTGAAAAATCGCAACTCGAAAATTACGAGGTACATGATAAAAGCGAAAAAGTTAACTTACGTCTTTTTGCTTCTGCCTAGGCCTCTGTATATTCGCCAAAAGGTTTTTTTTTATTTCTTCGCGAATGTCTCGATTATTACGAGACGCACGGAAGAAATTTATTAACCCCGGTTAGGGGAATTAGGGAATAAAAAGTTAAGATGAAATTTTGGTAGGACACGAAATAAATCTTTTAAAAAGACCGTCGTTTTTGGACAAATTCCCCAAATTTTTCTCTAGACTTGAATGGCAATCCCCCTTAACTCGGAAAATATAATAGATACTATGAAGCGAGTTATCGGAAGATTTACCAAGGTATTACTAGAATGTACAAGGATTCATTGAGATGTAGGTTTTAATAGAGGGCTTTCTAAAAATTGAGGGAGATATTACGTGATTTACTTAAAAAAAGAATGTAGGCATACACTTTATGACCGATGTATTCACGCCTCGTATTAACTGCATATTTTCTAAAAACGGACGTAGTTTAGAATACCAGTCCGAAATGCATTTTGTCTTTAAATATTACTATTTTTAATAATTTTGTAGAGAAATAATAATTAATAAATATCAGAAACATCTTCTGTAGATTCATATCTTTCATCCTGATGCAAAAGCATACGAAACTTGATATCGCCATTTCACACATCCAATAGTTTTTTAGGTATCGCCCAATACAAAAAAAATATATTAATTAGCAATATTTTACTAAGGTATATGTGACTCATTGATCCTATTTCAATGTTTGAAATCTTCAGCTGCTTTATGGCTCTTTTTTAGTGGACCTCGTTGCAAACCTTTAGATACTTTATTAAAAACTGGTACATACTCGATTTTTACTAAAGTTCTAAAATTTAATTAAAGGGTTTTCAACTTCAAAGTAACTTCGCATAAACGCTACGGAAAGTATTGAAATTTAATTTAACAATTTTCCAACTTTCACACAGAGACTATCGAAAGTAACAAGCTATACTTTCATCTCAAGCTTCATATTAACGCAGATAATACCACGATTTATTTGGGTTTGAAAAGCTAAATTTTCTATAAACTTATTACCGCATAGTAGCTTCTTCACAAACTCTTGTCACATTTTGTTTTAATGAAAACTGAGGAAGGAAATTGCTTCTTTTTAACACGCTTTTATTAGCTTCACTTGTATGTATGTTTGTTTGTTTGTAACTCACGAACGCCAGCTCGCGATCCGTTCGGCATGTTTCCGATGAGGTAGAGGGCTGAAATTTTCAGGGGATGTAGACGGGGTAAAATGAAGACTCTGTGCCAAAACTGGTGGTCGTAACCCCCCCCCCCCCTTGCACTCCGGAAGAACATGGGGGGTAGGGAGTCCAAATTTTTATGGGAGGTGTGGTACCTGGGAGGCCACATGGAAGGCGGCGGGGCTCTAATTTAAGGGGAGAATTTGGGGGAAAAATCGGTTTTTGGCCGTATAATATAGCTCTGCAACGAAGGCTTATCAAGGACCGACGACAATACCATAATTTTATAAGTTTATCTAATTATCCTGGTGAGGATCGCCAGGATTAAATAATATAGTTTAAAAAAATGCTTCCATAGCACCTACATCGAACTAAAAAGTGGAAAATAAATATAGTTTAAAAAACCTAAAAAAACACGCTTTATTGATCAATCGAACTAAAAAAACAAATAATAATTATTAATACAGGCAGAAAATAATAATGAACGAAAAATATTAGTATTATTGTGCAAAAAGCGTGGGGTGCTCGATGTACAGTCTCGGTCTCGAAAAATATTTTTTTCTTCAAACGTCAGTAAATCCATCATTATTCGACTGTGTAGGCGGCCGTGAAGTTTCGTTTTTCCTCCGCCGGAGCTTTACTTTTCACTTTTCCGCCGGCGGAGGTAAAATTGTTGTCATAGCAACATAGATACAATATAAACCGACAACAAAATAAGCGTCAACAACTCAAGATTTATTAAACTACAATTTGTATTTATCACTCAATTTGTGACTGCATTTCTAAAAATCACTAATTTAGGAACAAATTGGTTATTATTTAATCGAACTTACTCAATAACTGCTTATCAATACGGAATTAAAACGCAATCGGAGACGCAATCTTAAATAAATAATTATTGTTGACAGTGTCCACTGACAGCTTTATGTGACATTACTATAGCAAGAACCTGCGCCTATTCACCGACGCCGGTCTAAGCCGCCTTGCGAACCCACTTATCTTTAATAATAATAATTATTATTACTATTAAAAAGATATGTTTTTGCATTAATTTGTCGACATTTGAAGAAAAAACAGCATATTTTATTTGGAGGAAAAGTTACTTTTCATGGCTTGCTCTCTATTACCAGCCTCACTCCGTTCGGCTGTTAAACACGAGCGCGCCATGAAAAGTATCACTTTTCCTCCATATAAAATAATATACTATTATGTGTCGAATTTTCAAAATTGGCAATTTATGCCAACGGGGTCCAATCAACCAAAAAATTGAAAAATCGTGCGAATCCGAATATAACGCCTGTTTATTTTAAATTGGGCTGTTTCTTTTTCAGATTCTAGAAGAATACTGTTATGTACATAATATGTAAATATGTAGATAACGTATTTTGAGCCATTTCCAAGCAATGAACAACAATGAGTTTTCACATTTTTCGTAATATCTACAAGGTAATAAAACATCGCGTATCAATTAAAACAACTGGAAATCTGCTTCTGGTACAACCGTGTCAGATTAGTATATTAAAAGAAGAATGGCCACCTTTGACCATATCCACTTATACAGTATTTTTTTTTTTTTTTTTTTATGGCAGTGGCACACACACTAAAGGTAGATCCTATGGCGCTCGACGAGCGGTGTGTGTGCGAAGATGTTGATTGACACGGTTCTTGAATATTTGTAGATTGTAATTAGTGGGAAACAGATGTCCTGGAAGTGAGTTCCACAGTGATGCCGTGCGCCAGACAAAGGAGTTCTGGTAAAGCGATGTTCTAGGTGTTTCTAGTTGTACGACGAACTGGTGCGCTCCTGCCGTCTGTCGGGACTGCCTGACAGGAGTTGCCAGGGGCGGGATTATGTGGGCCAATCGCTCGAGACTCTCCGTAGTTTTCAATTGCCCTACTCCATATATGAGTGACATAGGCCAATATATCTCCTGTCGATCTCTCTTTGCGAAAGCCGTATTGATTATCGCTGATTATTCTGTTGCTCTCGAGGTACTTGAGTAGTTGCTGGTTGACTACACGTTCCATGACTTTGGAGATTATTGGAAGCAAGGCAATCGGGCGATAGTTTGAGGGCGTGGTTTTCTTGCCTTTTTTTGGAACAGGTTGCACTCGAGCGACTTTCCAAGAGGATGGGTAAATCCCTTTTCTGTAAGAAAGAGAAAAAAGCCTGGAAAAAACAGGTGTTAGTTCGTTGGCGCAGTTCTTTAGCACGATGGCAGGTATTCCGTCCGGTCCTGATGCCTTTTGCGTATCTAGTTCTTTAAGGATTTTGCGAATATCACGATGAGAAAACTTGACTTCTGCCATGGTGGTGTTGATGTTCGGTATAGTGGGGAGAGACTTGCTTTGGGGCACGTCTAAGGTAGAGTGCGATGAAAACATTTTGGCGAGCATGTTTGCTTTTTCTTTGGCTGTAGTCGCCGTGATGCCACGTTCGTCCGTCAAAGGTGGGAGAGACGTTTTTGTAAAGTTGTTACTTACTGCCTTTGCTACCGACCAGAAATTCCTGGAGCCACTGGGGCATTGCAAAAGTTTATTCCTGATCCTTTGATTGTGTTTGTCCTTAGTTTCGTCGATCACAAGCTTGCACTCGTTTCTCGCTTCGATAAAATAATTGCGATTTTCAGCGGTCTGATTTTGCTGCCAGTACTTATAGGCTTGCTGTTTCCTTCCTACAGCTCTTTCGCATCTTTTGTCGAACCAGGGCTTTCCTTTTGATGGTAACTTGATGGAATTTGCTTCCATTCCTGAGGAGATTACTTGCATGATCTCTTCGCAGCAGTCTGACGGGTCGTCAGTGGCAAAGCAGACGTCGAGCCAAGGAAAATCTAGGTAAAACTGCCTCAGATCGTCCCAGTTTGCAGAATTGTAATGCCAGATTTTGCGAGGCAATGGTGGATCCTTCTGTATGAGTGGCAATTCACAAACCGTTGTAATAAGTTTGTGGTCAGAGGTACCTAATGGCGGACCAACTGTAACCTTGTACTGGTCAGGATTGGTGGTCAGAAAAAGATCCAGGAGGGCGGCGAATTCGCCCCTCTCTGAGATTCGAGTTGGTTCGTCTACAAGTTGAGTAAGCCCGCAGCTGATGGCAAATGCTTCAGCCTCTCTACCTTCGTTGTCGGTCTTGTTGTGATGTTTGAGCCAGTTGGTGTTGTGGGCATTGAAGTCTCCCAGAACGATTATTTCTGAACTGGGGTGATCGACCTGTATTGAGTCAAAGGTGGTAGCTAGTGTTGAGAAAAAGTTTTGGTAGGCTCTATCGCTCGGAGGGCGATAGAGACAACATATAAACTTGGTTAATCCCTTGGCGGTGAACTTGAGCCACATGACTTCAAGGTTGTTCGGTTCGAGTGTTTCCTCGCGATGACATGAAAGGTCGCTTCGGACAAAAAGGCATATTCCGAACTTATATCTAAATCGGGTATGTAAGTCGTAACCAGGATAGAGGTAGTTCACTGTTGTTGTTGTAGAACATACTTGTGTTTCTGTAAGGGCTAATATGTGTGGTCTATTTGCTTGTAGATGTTGGTGTACCGAATTTATGTTTGTATTTAGGCCTCTTATGTTGCAGAAATCTATTCTAAATTGGTTCGGTATCTTTGCTGTCTGTAAAATGCGGAATGAAGGGCTCCCAGGGCCACCCAGCGCCCGGAGATCCGAATGGCCGGGGAGTTTACCTCCGGAATATTTTGATCCTGGAAGCACCATCATGTCCATATACTCCTACTGTGAAACCCGGGATCACCAGCGCGGGAGCGGAACGTGATTTGGGAAAACCACTTAGCGCTCCCCAATTCTGGTGGGGTGGTCTTTCACCGGACGATGCGAGTAGGCTTATGCATCTACCACCTAGGGCCGCTTCCACTCGAAGCATCGGCCTCAGACTCATTCCTTTGGCGGTCCCTAGTCTGACAGGGGTAAAAATGGGGTTTGTTGGATCACTCCCCAGTGATCAGCTCCAGACTTTGTACTTTGGTGTTCTCCAGCCTGGAGGAGGACGATGGGATTTGATGGGCCACATCCCGTGGCAACTCGGAATGGTGGGGGCGTCACTCCCCGTAATCAAACTCCTCTCACCAGTTTGACGTTCCTGCCAGCCAATACAATGCAGCCCCTCTTGTCACAAACTGTCATTGATCAGCTCCAGACTTTGTACTTTGGTGTTCTCCAGCCTGGGGGAGGACGATGGGATTTGATGCGCCATATCCCATGGCAACTCGGAATGGCGGGGGCGTCACTCCCCGTAATCAAACTCCTCTCACCAGTTTGACGTTCCTGCCAGCCAATACAATGCAGCCCCTCTTGTCACAAACTGTCATTGATCAGCTCCCGACTTTGTACTTTGGTGTTCTCCAGCCTGGGGGAGGAGAATGGGATTTGATGCGCCATATCCCATGGCAACTCGGAATGGCGGGGGCGTCACTCCCCGTAATCAAACTCCTCTCACCAGTTTGACGTTCCTGCCCGTATATACCGTATACCTATATAGAGTGACCCAAAACTAGTGGACGAAGCATTAGCCCTGTAGTTATTGGTCAAAAATACCTTAAATTTTTTCTATTAACATATATCGGGGAGCTAGGGCGTCTTAAAGGTGGGCCCCTAAAATTTTTTTTTCTAATTATTTCCAAAATTGTGTAAAATAGAGTTTTAAAATTTTGAAATTCCCCTAAGTAAGCGAAGTTTAATATAATATTTAGAATTTGGAAATGGAATAAAAAATAGAAAATTTTAGTCAGGTCAGGTGCTTAACATTTTGGGCGTGAATCTAAAAAATTAACGTCAACTTTTTAGTGGGCTATTTTTTTATTTTTTTTTTCAAATTTTGAATGCGTAAAAAAAACGGGTGTAAATTGAAGGCTATAGTTTATCAAATTATGAAAATCTGTCATAACTTTTTACTGGAACAAGGGTTTCTACTATTTTATAATAATATGAAGTTTTGTAACGTCAAAAGGAATTTTTGGGGAATATCAAAAATTATAACCTTCATTTTACACCCGTTTTTGGCAGTCAGTATACTTTAAAATCCGTTTTTATCAAAAACGCTGCGTCCTAGCGAAACAAACTAAAAGGCACTTTTTGCAAAAAAAAAATTGAAATTTTCAAAATTTGAAGAAAAAATATAAAAAAAGTTAGCAAAAAAAAAGTTTATTTTTAAATTCTCCCCATATGTTCAAACCTGACTAATTTTTCTATCTTTAATTCCATTTTTAAATTCAGAATATTAAAGTTAGTAGAATCCCAAAATTTTAAAAATCTATTTTACACCGTTTCGGAAATAATTAAAGAAAACCATATTCAGGGGTCCATTTTTAAGAGGCTCTAGCTCCCTTCCCGATATATATTTATAAGACAAATTTTAGTTATTTTTGACCGATAAATACATGGTTGATGTTTCATCCACTAATTTCGCGACACCCTGTATACCATTAAATTTTAAGAGTTTTCAAAATAAATGTTTCCATATACCTAATACAGAATGTTTGAAAATTACATCACTTTGTATGGCTACGCTACAACTGGTAAGAAATGTAAAAAATAAGAAGAAAAAGCGTTGACTTTGACAACAAAATTGACGTAAATCGGTACCTAGTTATTATGTGTACATACTTAAAAATCCCTATCACTTGTATACCTACCTACATTAGAGGTAAGCATTTTTATATCAAAACAACAATTTAGAAACTAACATGAAATATATTAAAATATTAGTAGGTACCTATTTAAGTTAACTATAATTATCCAAACAACTGTTGCAAACAAAAAATGTAAAATTATTTAAGAAGTTTATCCCTAATATCACATCTACACCAAGAACTGATACACAAAAGACACTTATTAGATGTTTCATTTAACTTAACCTTTGTTTATAAAGACAATGACTTAACATTCCGAAGTAACGTTTGTGTTATAAACGAAATAAAACAGTAAATTATTTAATTACGTTTTATTTGCTCAAACCGAGACCGAGACCAAACCGAGACAAGACCAAGACCGATACCAAGGACCCGAGATCGAGACCGAGACAAATTTTTTTCTTCGAGACCAAGACCGAGACTTGCCAGGTTTCGGTCTAGGTCTCGCGAACCCCTATATATATATATATATATATATATATGCAGTTTTTGCATAGTTTTGTGTTTATGAATGAGAAATGCATATTTTAGGATCTATTACACATCCACGATTGTTTTGAGATTTCTGTGTTATTTTCTTACATTGTATGGACTCCGATTTAGATAACGAGGCTAATAAAGTACATAAGGTAATAAACTATTCTTCTATTGAGGAATTGCATTATTCTGTGCGTTTTTTATTTTTGGTCAGATGTTTTAACTAGAATTTCTTTACCTACACCAGAGTCTATAGATATTCTAAACTGTGCCTAACCTTATACCTTCTATAAATAAATTATTTATTTCCTCACATTTGTTACAGTTTACCAGTATTATTGAGATTGTCGTTTGTCCTAGATGCAGTTATTATTGTACGCTCAAACAAAGTGAATGGATTAAGCCGTATCCAGAACTTGTTTTGGACGGCGATCATGTTTTTTGTAAATCTTGTTCAAAAGTTGTTTCATGCTCAAGGAAATTCCAAATAGACCATCACATTAAGATGTCGTCGCACATTGCTAAGGTTAACAAACAACTGGTCTCGATGAGGGAATGTATTGTTTGGCTGTTCTGATAGACTTACGTAAAGCTTTCGACTTGGTAGACCATAAGATTCTACTTAACAAAATGAAAAAAATGGGAATAAGGGGAAATACTTTAAACTTCCTAAAAACATACTTAATAGACTTAATAGACAACAATTCACACAAGTAAATGGGGTTGCAAGTAACACTTTAGGTACAAACTGTGGGGTGCCTCAGAGCTCAGTCCTGAGCCCCTTATTATTCTCAGTACATATACGTAATTTGCAAAATATCGGACTGGTGGGTAGATACTTTTTATTTGCTGACGATATGCTACTCGTTTACAAAAATAAATCGTTAAAGGTACTAGAAAAAACTGTTAATGGAGATTTAAAGATTTATTACGAATGGCTATTACAAAATAAGCTACAATTAAATACTAAAAAAACTACTTATATGGTGTTCACGCAGAAAAACAAACCCATTACACAAATAAATGTTGAGATCGGGGGGAGGGAGACGCAATCAACAGGGTTCAGAAAGCAAAGCACTTGGGTCTGATAGTAGATGATAAGTTACGTTGGAATGATCATTATGAACATATTGAAAATAAATTTGTATCCATGATAGGGGCGTTATATAGGTGTAGGCAATATCTGAATTGTAAAACATTGCATCAAATCTATAATGCTTACTTTTTGACAATATTTCGCTACTTAATTCCAATATGGGGCACATGTGGAATAACCCTATTCAATAAAGCCCAATGACTGCAAAATAAAGTTGTAAAAATGTTATACGGTATGCACTGGAGAACACCAACTGATGCGATTTATGAGAGAACAGGCCTTTCAAAATTGTCAAATATCCTTAGGATTGAACAAAGCAAGTATATGTTTAAAGCCGCAAACAAATTGCAAAAATGTAACATCCAAACTAAGTTCACAAACCCGGTGCATAACCAGGGTACTAGAAGTTTTAATAAATTCTATCGAAGCAATGTTCTCACTAATGTCGGTCTGAGTAATCATGTGAATCAATGTATGATTACCTATAATAACCTCCCAGAGGAAATCCGCACAACTGTCACCCTAGATTCCTTCAAAAGGAAGATCGACCAACATAGATTCTAGATTGAAGTTTTTTGTTTAAATTTATTTATATTTTAAGATTTTATGGGCAAAGCATTCCAAGACCAGCAGTTGTGCTGATTCGGAATTATTTGTTTGGCAATGTTGATGTTGTATTGTAGTTTTGTACGTGTATTTTAGTTTTATATAAGTCTAATGCGCTGATGAAAAATGTACTGACACTGTTCAAATAAAGGCATTTAAAAAAAAAAGTCCAGTCCTATTCAGTCAATGTTGAAGCAGCCTTTTGAGACATAGAAACGAAACCCATGGTCGGCCGATCAGAATTTAATGAAGATTTGTGTAAAATGATTTTGGCTGCTAATATTCCTTTAAACAAGCTGAGCAACCTGCAAATAAAGGTTTTTTTGGAAAAATAATCAAAATTTAAAGCTCCAAATGAATCAACATTAAGAAAAAACGTCGTTGGAAAGGTGTTTGGTACCGTGCTAAATGAAATACAGAACGAAACTGAAGGTAACTATATTTATATTGTCGTCGATGAAACAACTGATTTGTGTGGTCATTACATAGTTAATTTAATGCTCGGAAAACTCACAGAAGAAGAACATAGAAAAGCTTACCTCATAAGCTGTAAAAAAAACTAACAACCTTACAGTTACCCGTTTTATTCAAAAAAACATTAAGTTCAGATAAAATTCTTGGCTTGTCTGTTGCTGCACCGGCGCCGTATACGGTAAACGCAGAACAGAATTTAAAAATATTTTATGAAAATTTAATTCATGCAACTTGCCTAGCTCGCGAATTAAATAGGGTTACGGAAATTATTAGAGCGTCCTTCTCGTTGGTGATTGACCTAATAGCAAATGTGAAAAAACATTCATAAGACCCCATATAAGAGTGCAGGTTTACAAGGCGAATTTGCCCGGAGTACCATTACCATCGAGATTACCATTTAAGCCTGTCGTGACCACAAAGATCTTTGTGGTCGTGACCAGGTGAGGTACCTGCATTCGTGCGGCAATATTTTATGCAGATAATTTCCAGAAATTGAAAGACTTAATTTCACAAATATCTGATGATTCGCAGTGCATCCAAAAGTCTAAAGAAATATTTGAAAATGTTAAAGTGGAACAACAGGTAATGTATATTAAATGCAACTATGCGTTTCTATTTTGTAACTAGAAGAATCCTGTACAAGTCTACCAGAGTCGATGAATATAATAGAACCTGTGTACAAAATTGCAAACAAATACTAGGTGAGGTAGGAAAAAGTAGGGGCAAAATTAGAAAGTTTAATATAAAAAACACAGGTTTTAGAGTAGGTCGTAAACATAATGTCAGGGAAAACCAAGGGGAAAACTGATAGTAATTCGGCTGTGAACCCCGAGATGAACCCTGCCTTGGTACCAAAATTAAAATTTTGCCCCATAACTTCCGTAGTTATAGAGAGATCGTTATGTTTGTACAATTATGTCCTTAGTGATAGCCGCCACAATTTTTTAGTTCAAAATCTTGAAGCATACGTAATAACTAGTGCGTTTTACAATTTTTCAAATTAATATTAATTTAAGTGTGATATAAATTGATGTAGGAATATTGTATTTGTGATTTAATAAAATATATACAACTCTAGTTTAGTTTTATTCAAAACTAAAAATTTAATTTACAAAATCAAAATTTAGTTGTTTTATTACTCCATATTGATTGCATATATATGTGCATATTCTTAAGTTTTTTTGGTTGCATATAATCCGGTCTTTACTTATAAAGTTAAAGACATTTCGTGGTTGCATATGTAGTGTACGTAGATATAGTAGGCGAAAATTGCAAAATAACTAATTTACAACAAAGTTGCAGCAGCTCTAATTACACCCACGCGTACTGGTCCATATTTCGAAACAGCTCATGCCGTTCCTTTGGTGTGATTCTAATTTTGTTGTATTTGTCGCACAACTTTGGCGATATTTATAGTGTATTTTTCAGTGCAAACCTATTAAAAATAATTCAAGTTTCGAATTTGTATTTTTACTGCAAAATTTGTATTTCACAGAATTGGCACTGCTTGCCTTATATAAAGGGATCATTATGATATATAGTTCCGTTCGCAAAAGAACACTCAGTCTTAAGGGTGAACTTGGTACTCGAACTTAAAAGATAATTATTATGATTATTATTCATTAACATGTTTTAAAATATTCAGTACACATTCAATAAATTTTGGTATAAAAGAGTGCGCAAACCGAGTAAACGATAACTTAATCCAGTGCATGGGCAGTACCTTAATTGCAAACGTTCAACCTTTAACCGTCAAACCTTCTTTATTCGTCCAGAGTGAAATGATAGCTTAACGGAAAAAACCCGGGATTCCTTAACCCTGTTATACCTACGTAACCCCCATTCATTATCAAATAGTACCTTTATGCGAAACGGCTGAATGGCCGGGTCTCCGGGACGCGTCAATGCAAAGTAAAAGCCAGTTAAATTTTTTTCAAGTTAAATACGTCAGTCTGTAGTAAATAAAACATTCCTTTTAAATTTGACATAACTAAAGGGTATTTGAGTAAACTTAAAACTTAATGCAGGAAGCGATTTTTTTTCTGTGGAAATAATATTATATTGCAAGTGCAACAAATACGAAAACTACCTTTTTGTAACTAAACATTTATAGTAAATGAAAATCAAAACTATAATGTTTAAAATCAGAAAAAAATATCTATAGAACACTAAAGAAAGTAGTGAATGTACCATCCAAAAAATGGTTACTATTAGGATATTATGCTCAATTGTGTCATCTGATTTTGCAGACAAATCAGTGCTGATTTCATCGAAGCCTAATAATAACGAAAATATTCATTGGGCAAAATAAGGTGTACAAAGTATCAGCAATGCCTTGGTCATTGCTTAGCGTAGACAAACCCTGACTACACGTTTTACAAACTCCACAAAAACCAGCACCCTAACAGGTTCCTTTCAGGGAAAATACTATCACACTATTTGCTGTCTATTAAAATATTGAAAAGTACAATTAATTATCGCTATGACTCTCATTGGTAGATTATAAAAGTGATGGTTTTAAGTCCACACAACACAAAGCTGTAAAGGGAGCGCTACAGAACAGTATTTTTAAAAAATAAATGAACAAAAAGCATTATCCTCTCGTCTAAACCGACCCATACACTACAAGATTATGTCGATGAAGGCGTGAATTCGCATTGCTAAATGCCAAATTTATGTGTTATTTGACCTTGGCCTAACCTATCCCAATGCTCGGTTTCTGGAAACTTCGGGGCCCCCTTTACCTCGCTTTTTGTTGTCTAGGTCCAAATGGGGCGCTTATATATGAGCTCTTTTATGGAAAATCCATACTCTCCCTTGGCACTTTGCCCAATGTCGTGTCAGTTTCCAGACGATGCATAGCGTGTCTCTTTGAATCATTAATGCGTTTTCTAGTTTGATAGTAGTAAATTGTATCCAAGGAATAAAATAGTCACTTCAGGAATTATTTTGCTTTCCTTAGGTTATATTAGTTTATCTACCAGTACTACTTCTTATTAAGTGTTCCGTTATCACTGTTTATTTCGGTGAATAAAATACCCAAAAAAGATTTATATTTCAGAATATTTTTGTTAACAAGAACTAATGCATAATACTGAAATTTTTGAATTTCGTTAACTGTTTTAGATTAACTTTATGTGCTATTAATATTGGTCTGCGATGCAATTCTCCGCCATATTCTCTGGCATAAAAATGTAAAATATTTTGTAAGGTAAATTATGAATAATATAATTATAAATTTAGCGTTTTGCCTCGTTAAGTTTATTTACTTCTGGATATCTTCTTAAGCAGTTTCATTTATTAAAAGATGAAAAATTAATCTGGGAATTCTAAGGTCATTAGAGGTTCGTCAAAAGATCTCCATGCCCTTCATACCGTAAGAAAATATTTCATAGCTGTAATGTATTGTAGGTATTCACTTTAAAAGTAATTTTGATAAATGACACAAAAAATATCTGCAACATTCTTTACATGGTAAACATCCCACTGAGCCGTGTAGCGTTGTAGACTCTACCAAACCCAGAAATATAGTTTCTTCCCTTTCACTGGTATATTTATGTGGTTGATATTTTCTTTACCTTGCATTAGAACCTAAGATACCTATTTTAATAAATTTATATTTTAAAACATTAACTATTTCATACTGTGGAATATTGGGGAACGTACTCCACCGGTATCGCCGGTACAGCTCCGAAGTGTTCTGTGGTCATCGCTCATTTTCGAACGTTCTCTTGACGGAAGTCAAGGATATCTTTGGGCAATTGACATGAGGTTGTCAATTGGCAATGTGAGGTTGTCAGTTTGTGGTCTTTGATAACGAGTGGTATTTCCTTTGACCTATGGACGTACCTATAGGAAGAGAAAATACAATTTTTCGAAATCGAGATATTATCGTTGTACTTTTGACCATCAGGTCTATTATTCTTAATAATTTTTCAGTTGCAATGTATTGTAGTAGGGAAGTACTTTTAACTCTTTACCATGCGAATATTAATTCCAGGATTAAGTACGGGATATTAAATTGGGGAACGTGTGCCAGCGTCAATAGAGTTTTCGTTTTGTAGAAGTATGCAGTCCGTTTGGTGGCTGGTTTAAATTTTCGTGAATATTGTCGAGAAGCCTTTAAAAGTCTAAACGTTTTAACAGTCACTTGTATCTATATATACGAAGTATCGTGCTTTGTTTACAAAAATAAAACTTCTTTTCAAAACTTTGGGTCTGCTCATAACATGACACCAGGTTAAAATCTCTTTTACTTCCTAGTAATCATCGAACTGCGTAATTTCAAAAATGGATCTATTTTACAGGGTGTAAGTTTCTTAATCGATTAAGTGACGATATTTGAGATGCTGTTAGCCTCAGTATTTTTAGGGTATTTCTTTTGGAAAAAAATATGTATAGCCTTCGGCAATTTACCTAAATGTACTTGCTATCTCTTGTACTGTGTTAATTTTAAGTTGTTTCTGAAACCTTATTTTTTTATGCTGACCTTATATTCTATTATTGTTTGTACTTTTTAAATGCAGAAATACATTGTTCGAATATCATGAGGTAAATTATTGGCAAGCACCATGCCATTAATATTTTAACATATCGACAATATCGTCTCATAAAAGTATTTTTGTGTAAAGTGAGGTAACCGTTTTCAAAAGGTATCTTTGTGTTTCTATATTATATAGTTAAAATTATTTATAATTAAACTAGGATCGTTCCTATGCACGGTAGCGTAAAGCATTTCACAAGGTTCATTCGTGCCCGTTTGTTGCACTGAGGTGACCCACACAGCGTGACGTGCAGCGTCACATGGCGCGTAAGCATCAAATTTTTTTAATACTGATTTCGATAGCCCATAAAAAATTTGTGGACACGTGTTTTTTCTTTTTTTCATAAGTCGAAAAATGAGGCAGATACGACGCGACGCCTTGAAATGTGTTTATGACGTCACAATGCACATGAATTGTTACATCGCACCATGCTAAGTATATCTATATATACAAAACTAGAAACTGGTATAGCTCTCGGCTCTCGTAATAATCATCTTTAGTGGAAATATAAAAATATGTATCGATTTTTTTTCACTGTTCTATAGTTTGCAATAAATAATAATCAGTTTTATTTTTCAGGATACTTCATCATTGGGGTCAGCAGCGGCCAGGTAAGTGACCGTATGAGTGAGGGAATATCCTTCAAATCATTGCAATTATCTGATTTTATTTTTTGTATTACGTACATTTCGACGGATCAGTGATCAGTAAACTGGTTAAGACGGGCGCAACTGCACTGACCGAGGTCTCATACGATGTTGGAAAAACACACTGGGGACAATCATAGATCACGTAATAGCATGATGCGGGGCTCTGGCGGACGATAGTAGGTACTTGGACAGACATAATAAAGTGATGAAAATAAATAATATATAGAGAACTGGAAAAAAACTGTATCCATTCTAAAATCATCTCCCGTGTTACAAAAACATTCCGTAACCAGTGTTTACTTAAATCACTTGATTACCTAGTGTATTGAGTAATAGAACGGTTGATACAACCGGCCGAATCTAGTGATATTAAAAACAGCAACAAAACCACAAAGCTGAGTTAAGTAAACAAATTATTATTCATGAAGGTTTGCATTTTACGTGTAGATTAAATTCTTTTCAAATTTAATTTGTAAATGTGTATGTTTTACCTTGAATCCCAAATGGAAGCTTCAAACAGTGAATCTAGTACCGTTGACCGCCTCTACAGCTAGAATTATGACAAGCCAATTAAAAGAAAACCAAATCTGGGAACCTTATGACTATCATCGTTGTTGTCTGTAGGTACTCATGTACCTACTAAGTTTTTACTAAGTTTCTCCAAATTACATTAATATTTCCGCTATTAAAAGAGTGATGATAAATAATGTTCTTATTAAATTTAGAACAATTTTCTCCTTTACAGCTTTGTGACCCAGGTTTTAACGCCTGACGAGATGTGCAGTCCGATATCCGATTCCAGGTCCTAGCATCAGGTTTGATGTGCCTTTCAATAAAGAAGAACTTAATGAATTTTTCCAAGCTCTAGAAAATATAAGACCTCTTCCAATGATTCGCGGTATTTTACATTACAAAAAGACGCGAAAAACATTCTGCAATTTTTACTCACACGCCCGAGAAGTTCTTACTAGAGCGAGAGCACATCACAAGAAAATAAAAAGGAAAACGATGAAAAGAAAATGTATGCAAGACAAAGAACAGAGCGATCTACAAAAAGGAAGCTATAAAACAAATAAACTATGTATAAGAGAATATAAGAGGGAAAGGCATAAAAAAAGGTTAAATGAAAGCTCATCTGACGACGAAAGTGGGAAATCGTCTTGTATAATATATTGCCTTAAGCTTTACAGCGAAACCTTTCAGTACATGTGGATACAATCATTTTATAATAAAAGACTATTAGGATAATTGCAATGCTAAAATTTCTCCGTCGATTAAAGTCTCCGATTGAACGTCTCCACCTACGAAGCGGGACGGAAACTAAATTATCCTGAAAAATGCAAATACATAATCGATATTAACAAGGTTAACATGAATATCAGCAGAGGGCTCTGGATGACCGTAGTACTTTCAAAAACTAACACAGGGGTGATATTTTTCAAGCGACCGAGCATTATAAGATCCTTTACATAAATAGTGCACTATATAAAAATCGGCCTTTCCTATTGGTCGATTCGCATGGCCCTCCGCTCGCTTCGCTCGCTACGGGGGCTCAAGGAAAGGAAACTAACCAGGTGCGAACCCAAGACATACTCAAAATCAAGAAAAAAACTGTTTAGAAACATAATCTTAAAAAAAATAATAAAAAAAGCAACGGGGTTTGAAGCCGGTGAGACCCAGTTGCCTTAACCTCTACACCAAGAGAGCTCTTGACAGAAATCGATTGTATCACGAAGACGTATTGTAATACGAGATGGATCGATCAATAGGAGAGGTCGATTTTTACATAGTGCACTATTTGTGTAAAGGATCTTAAAATGCAGCGACCGAGCGGCACTTGTTACGAAACAAGTTGACCTTGACCACTTTATTCGAATTTCATTTGCGATTGTAGTTATGATATTATCATTTTATAATAAAACGGTAAATATAGTGTTTCTTCCAAACCGCCAGTCAATTGCTAAAATTTTAATATAAACTGCAGGTCAATTGAGAAGGTAAACCTAATTTACGTATACATTATTGGTCATCTGGAATGATTAATTGAATTTTGCTGACTCTTGTTAATTCAAAGGAAATTTTGCAAATAATTTGATGGCTAATTGAAATGATAAATTAACTTTTTCTACAGCCACGCGCAAAATAACTAAATACTAAATTCAAATGAAATCGCAAAATCGACGAATGCCGTGGATCCTTATTTTGCGCTCTAGCGCGAACATGGAAAAGGAAATTCTCACTTTTTCCGTCTAGTGTCCTGAATGGTCATGGAAACCAAAGATAAATAAATGACAGTCGTGCGTTAGTTACAGTTTGTTGCTGGCACTTCTGTTCTAAATATGCCCGAAGCCCGAACATAATATGTCAAAACTGACAGTCATTTGCAAATTTCAGAAGAAGTATAGAGAAAAATTTGGATTTAATTTTAAAAAATGCGGCTGTAGAAAAAGTTCTGTGTGTTTTTCGAGCGCAAAGTAAGATTGCCGTTTTCGAAAGATTACTGCGCGACGCGTAGCGGAGCGCAGTAACATTCTTTCTCAAGCGGCAATCCGTTACTTTGCGCTCTAAATACACAAATAACTATTTCATATAATCTTCTGGTTAATTGAAGTAATCAATGACATTTGGCATATAAACTGTTGCTAAATCAAAATTACCAATTGATTTTTCTCATAAACTGATATTCAATTGAAACGATAAATCTAGTGTTTCTTGCAAATTGCCAACCAAATTGGCTATTCTAACTGAGTTGAATTAACTTAGAATAGTGTATATGATAAAGTCCGGTAATTTTATCACGGTCTAGGTTACACGTTACAGCAGATTATTACGGGGAAGAGAATTTTCTAAATTTTAATACCCTTTACTTGACACCTTTCAAACTTCTAAATTAGACTGACAAGTTGACAAGAAGTTGTGTCTAGTTAGACAGTAAACTAGGTCATTTCGAAATTTCACTACAGAGTAGCTGGGTTCTCTCAACCCAGATAATTTTCTTATTAGGCTAGAGGAGCTTGCTCTTATTTCTCTCCAAAATAAAAGTATTGGCCTCACTTTACTGTTGTTATTTTGTGTGAATTTGAAAATCTAGATCTTTACCGTGCCCGTATAAACAACGATAGGGCTTTGCCAACAAAAGTAAACTTGGTGGACTTCAACCTATATCGATTTAATCCCATATCCAGGTACATCATTTTGGAACTTGTTAGTGGGAAAAGATAAACTTCAAACCACCCTGAGCCGAGCTAGCCTAGGTGTTTGTTTTCAGGCGGTGCTGGTAGAACTGATACGAAGACTGGTGTTGACCGAATTTCAAGGTATTACATCTGATTATAGTTTATTTAATTCGTAATTCTTAAGTTGATAGCAATTTGTAGTCCAGCGCCATCTGCCGAGTATATTATTTTTGAATTGAATAACAATAACGCGTCCAATTTCAAATCAGAATTTAGCAGTAGTTCTAACTAGATAACAAGCAGTAGAGAGTTATAATTGGTTATATAACAGAGCTACACAAATATTAATTTTTAGTCCGATGAAAATCTGCCTAAATACCTTCAAATATATTTTTTATGGCAATGACACACACACTAAAAGAAGATCGTATGGCACTCAACGAGCGACTTGTGTGGAGATGTTGATTGACACGGTTCTTGAATAGCTGTGGATTGTAATTTGATGGAAACATGTCTCGAGAGTGAATTCCACAGCGATGCAGTGCGCCAGTCAAAGGAGTCCTTGTAAAGCTACGACGTTCTAGGTGTGTCCAGTTGTACGGGTGCGCTCTTGCCGTCTGTCGCGACTGTCTGACAGGCGTTGTTGGGGGCGAGATGAGGCGGGCCAAATCCTGAGAGCATCTGCCGTGAAAATATCTATAAAACATGGATATATCGGCCACATGTCTGTTGTGTTCCGGACTATCCAGATCCCGGATCAACTCCGGGTCGCCGACGAGACGCACAGCTTCTTTTGAATTAAATCCAGCAGCTTAAGGGTGTGCTTTGGTGCCGCACTCTAATATTAGCAATATTCTAAGCACGGTCTTATTTGCGCTTTGTAGAGCAAGAGCAGCTGCTGCGGTGTATACAGTTTTTTGTTGCGAAATAGCCCACCAAGCTTCTGCGAGGCTGATTTTTTGATGTTAGCGACATGGTCATGCATGTCCTGGCATGACTGCTATTGACCGAGTCAACCAGTAGTCCGATTTGCAAGGATGCAGGAAAGTCGTTCCTGCCATAATTATGTCAGGGCCCGCCGCCGTATTGGCTTTCTTGGTAAACGTAGCTGCTTTGTTTTTGCCTGCATTGAACTGGACCAAATTTCTGACGCCTCAAGTTTGAACTTTCTCCAGATTTTGATTAATTGTTGTAATCTGCTCCTGTCAGCGGTGTCTCAATCACTGGTAAAGGTTTTTTCTAATCTAAATTGCCAGACAAGAGTACTGTCATCTAAACAGGATTATTGTGGTTTCGGTCAGCAGGTCTATGTATAGATGAGGAACAGAGTTGGTGAAAGTATTGCGCCCTGAGGCATGTCCGCGTTAATGGTGAATGTGTAAGATGTGTCCATCAACTGCAACGTGCAGAGATAGGTTCTTAGGGAAACTGGCAAGTCAGCTGCAGAGAGAGGCTGGCAGTATTTAGGCGACCTGGAAGAATGTATGGCGCCCCATGAGGCTTTTGGCGGAGGTAGCATAACTGTTAGAGCAGTGATAAACAACGACAAAACCGAAGATTTTATTTCAAAGGAAGCTGTGCATGCGGTAGTTGATAAAGACGACATTTTTAAGCAATATTGTATTACCTTTTCAGGAAAACTTTGCACCAGATGTTTTCTGGGTCGACGATAAATCGAGACCACACACGGCTCGAATTGTTCATGAGTTTTTGGAGACAAATAATCTCAATGCACTAAATTTACCTCCAAATGTCCACATTTGAACATTATAATGTATGATCTCGCTTAAAATTATTATTAGTACGGTCAAGAGAAATCTGTGGAAAAACTCGCTGTGGCTATACGAGAGGAATGGGACATATTTATCGAGGATTTATTAATAATTTAGTACATAGTATATGCTACGGCGATGTCAACAGACCCGTAATGTTCGAGGTGGTCCTTGATATATCAAAAAGTCCAATAGGTAAAATAATGCAGAATAATAAAAAAAGGCACATATTAAAATGATTCATCCTTGAGATGTTGACAAAAAAACATCGCATTCTTTAACACCTTGTATACGAAAGTCCTTAAGAAAATTAAAAATTTACGCACTCTATATCTTTTCTCAAAAAATGGATCTATACATTCGAGAAAACCGCCTGCGCTGATATTTTTCAAAATAATCACGTTCAAAATTAGGCGAAAAATTACTTGTCTCGAAGCAGATTTCCAGCAGTTAAGATCAATTATTGGAAAATCTTGAAAAATATTGTATGAATAAAGGCCGCGGGACAAGGACCAAATTACATCGTGTGTAGGAGTATAGAGCTTGCCTAGCAACAAATGGATTTTTAACAACTATCAGTTTCATAATATCCCAGTAGTTTGTAATAGTTATTGACCATTATGGTTAACATTAATTTTTTTTTAATTAAATAAGTCATAAAATAATTTTTCAACTATGACTACGAATGTTGCATTTAATATCAATATTCACTTTAACTAGATTTTCTTCTAAGAAAATCGATTTGGTGCAGCTCTAATTGTATTTTACAAAATAATTTACTAGCTTTGTATACCAACAACAACAACGGAGTTTGCGGTTTGCCAATCTAAACTCCGTGCTCCGAAACTATTACTTTGCCAACATTTTCCCAAATTCTATTTGCTCTGAACATATCGACCGGTTATTAAGGGTGATGGATTGGCTAAACTTATTTGTCTGTGTCTGCGTAGGTTCCGAGTTTACATACCTAGATTTTATTTCATATTTTATGCATTTCGGTTACGTAAAATAGGGAGGACAACTTTTGGCCTATACAGCTCATATAATTAATAGGTTTGTCAAAGTAACTAGTCTTCGTAGTAAGGATATTTTGATTATAGGAGTAGAACGCACTTTTTCAGTTCGACATAAATATATACTGGCGGCCATATGTACACCGAACTATAGGATAAGAAGAACCACTCAAGCGCGGCAGCTTTGTGGCTTGATAACGGCATTTATGATGACATTATTTATAACACTCTAATACTCTAGTTGGCTTTGAAAAAACAATTGATATAGTTTGAGTTGCTTGTAGCGCCCTGTCAAACTTACGTTATGGTTTTTTATTAACGTTATTATTTTCACCAAATACATATTTTGATAAAGTTTGTATTCAACTGGCTGTTTCAAAAATCTATTAACATTTTTATTAGTTATTGATAACAATACTCACGGTATGTAATGTAATAACTAATATTTAAAAAATTATGAATTTTCTGCTAATTGCATGGACTTAAAATGTAAAAGATTGATATATTTATCAAATCATAATTACAAATTCGTATAATATAATAACATTTTTATTAATGATTTCACCATATTTCCGACTACAAATATACTGTAATATGTACATTAGGATTGTGACAAAAGAGATCAAGAAGAAAATCTTTCTCGAATTTGCTCCATTTTTTTTTAATTTAATTTTTTGGCGTCTTGGGTGATTTTAAAATTGGTTAAAGGGTTCGCACATTATTTTTAGTGCATATTTATTAAAATACTTATTTTATATTTGCATAAATTCGTAAAAATTGCCGAAAAATTATTTACTTAAATATAATTTTGTTGTTTTTTTAACACGATAGTCCAGGATGATTAATAATTTATTTTTCATTTATAAAAAAAAATGTTCTAATCGCACAAAAATAAATCTCATTATTTTTTGTTTATTTGCTTCGAAGTTATTTAACTAGAACTTATAAGCAATTGTTTCAAATATTTCAAATCTTTCCCGACCAAAGTAATAATGCAAAATTTTTTAAATTGAAGTTAAAAATATCTGAATTAACGGGATATCAAGACTTTGCCAATGAGTTTAGGTCGACTTACAATACTTTCTACTATTAATATATTTCCATGTGAAATCAATCAAGTAGGATCAAAGAGAGGTTCTGAGGAAAAAGTAAAAATTGGCTCACAACTGTGGTAAAATATATTGCAAAAGGACGTAAAAAAGTAGCCTTCAATGAGTGTAGTGAGCGGTCCAAAAGACGGAAAGCGAAACCACTTCGAGAAAATTCACCACTACAGAAGTTAACTTATCCGCATCGAAAGTTCTCAAAATTATTAGTAGCGAAACCGAGCAAGCCAATATTTTTGAAATCAAAAACAATCAAGATAATATACATTTAGAGTTAAATGCTGATGAAGCATTAGTTCTAATAATTGTAGAAACTAATTTCTCGTCTAAGCAGCAGTATAAACTATTCAAAACGCAAGCGGGACAAAAAAAATTGCAACTTATATCCATCGTACGACAAAGTTTTATAGGCCAAAAAAAAAATAATCCCAATTAGGGTTGGGCGATTATTTGTAATAATCGATTAATCGATTAGTTGATTGATCGATTAATCGATCATTTCTTAATAGTTAATCGAATAATCGATTATTTTTGCCCGCCCCTAATCCCATAATATTGCAATAAGCGAAACTGAAGCTGAAATATCGGTAGAATCATCATTATTGCACCATTCTGGTGCAAGACTGATGTTATTACAGAAAGAGGCAATAAATACTTTGGCTAAATCAGCAGATAAAATTTATAATTTAGTTTTAATTTGTAAATATGGCTTTGATGGTACCTTGGGACAGTCAGATTATAAGCAAGTGTTTTTGAATAACAGCTGCTTCTATGCTTTTTACTAGTTTGATCCGTATTAGATTAATGTTTAAAAATAGCGATGACTCTGAAATACTTGTATGGCAAAATCTCAAGTTCCCATCAGCACGTTTCTGTCGTCCAATTAACATTCATTTTACTCGTGGGACTGCTAAATTAACCGTTGCAAAAAGCCAAAATTTCTATTATCAAATTCAAAACTTAAAACCCTCTTTTTAAAATGAAGGATCTCTTAATTTTCAAAATCATATTTTAAAATGGTTTAAGAACATACAAATACCCTAACCAAAAGTTAATTACATTACTACCGATAATAACATAAACAAAGAATATTGTTAGTTTTTAAAAATTGAAATGAAACGTATCAAATAATTTTTTTTTAAGTACATTCACACTGTCCACACTAGCAATACGTGGGACCGCCTCTATTTCGTGAGCATAGTACTAGTCGATTCTGCATACCTGCTGGCAATTAGCGAAACAATGCTAGCTTGTGATATGTTTCTATAGTTCATCTTTTGAAGGTGGCTGTAAATTATTACTTATATTCCCAATCATATCCCACACGTGATGTAACCAACAGCGTTTAATGTTGCTGGAATAAACACTAAAAACCATCAACTCTTGAGTAAGTGGCGTTGACGTTGCACAGACGACTGGACATTTTTTCTTCTGACCATCCTGTGATCAACATGTGCCCACAAGCTAAATCGGAATTTGCCACTAAAAACCACTCTATTCAATTCCTCATTCCAATCGAATATTTCCTTACATCATTCTAGACGTATTTTTTATGGCGCGGAGTAAGAGGCAAAGAAAGTAATGGCCTATAGAATTTAAGCACAAAAGATTGAATTCCTCGATACACTTACCTTGTGGAGATTTGTTGATTAAATAAACCTATCCAATTATCGCTAATTTCCCCTGGTGAGGGAAAACTGTCGGAGATCTTCACGAGCAGTAATGCATTTAGGTCGTCCAGATAGTAAAGGTCGTAGTTCTTCACCATTTTTCGTCCATCTTCGCCTGACGCAGAGAATTTGTAGCGACACTGCGGCCCATGCGTCCGGCAATATTACGAATTAACAAGCCAGCGTCTCGTAATCCAATTATTCTTAATTGGTGAGAATTGTATTCCACTTTGGGAAAACTAGAACTACACTTGCTTTATGTTAATTTTTCGATTCTTTTGAAATCTTCTATTGTTAGAATAAATAAAATATATCCTCTCTGAAAATTTCATCAAAATTCGTTAGGGTTTGGTGGGTGTTAATTTACTTATGGCGATCTGTATATATTTTGTGATACCTTTGATGCATGTAATAGTTGTCTGTATATCCACACTTTTTTGGAAATTTCACAGCCTTACGATTTTCTATTTTGTATCACTTTCTAGAGCTGTATAAGGCCTTTCAGATATTTTGGTTCTTTGCGAGTTAATATTGTGCATCGTTAAAGTATGTGTTTCGCATATTGCGCTGAGGTTTAAAAGATCCACAATTTTCATTGTTGGTCTTGGGTCTAACTTAAGTTAATTTTTGTTAATCTTTAGCAACATTCTAATATAGATAAGAAGATAAGCTAGAAAGAGATGCTTCTTTTCTTTTCACATCATACATCCCGTTAGATCACACTTCGTAATCTGAAAATATATATCTGGTATTCCACTTTCTTTAGCAGGGGTTTCCCATGTTGTTTGTGGCCAGTTTTCGAGTCACAACTGAATGAACCGAACAAGTTGTATATAATTTTTAGCTTCACTTGCACGTGTGACATATCTATAGCTTGGGTATCAACTTAGATAATGGATGGCTTCTTTCTCGTGGATCTTGATATCCGGCAGCTGGATTTTAAAACTCCCGTTTTTAATTCACCGCCTTAACTCAGGAAGAGGAGAGCAGCCATCACAATACAGTGCAGCATTTAATGTAACACAACAGTGCCATTCATGAGTTAAATGTCTTTCGTGACACTAATGCCTAGCGACCATCTGTATGTTTTTGGGTTACCCTATACAACTAGCTTGCTGCGTCTACATTATTTCCGTATGAACCGTCCCTCACCGAGAAGATTCGTGACACTCTGATATATTCTCGATATAGTGCGGCCGGGCCGAGAATAATGAAGAACCGGAGCTGATGCTTCCGGAATAGTCCCGATATATATTGGACTGGATATAAATAGCGCGCAGAACGCGTGTTTCAGTTATTTAATCATGAAGTGCTGAATTGTAAAGGTCTATATTAGTTATAAAGTTATAAGAGTAGTATACAGTGATAGGTAGTAAAGAGAGGATTATTTTAAAATAGTAAAAGTTGTGCTTTTATCAGAACCCACGGGAAAAACGTAACATTTGGTGTCCGAAGTAGGATTGTGAAGGGATGGGGCTTATATTATGAAGTGTTATTCGAGAATAAAAGAGGATACAAGTACGTCAACAAGGTCGTTCTGATTGGTGGATTCTGTGAACGTTTTTTAACATTCTCTTTTAAAATAGACAGTGTGCAGAATATTCTATGGTTAATACGAGGCAACAAACTACAGAAATGGAGCAAATAAATAAAGTGTTGGCCGATTTCTTGGAAAGTCTAAATGCTGAGAGGCAAGCATCGCAGGAAGAGGATGAACGTAAAAGGCAGGCAAAACAGGATGGGCTTCAGAAAATTCTTAAGATCAAGAAGATAAAAGGCAAGCAGAACAGGACCGGTTTCAGAAAAGTTTACAAGACCAAGAAGATAAAAGGAAGATAGAACAGGATCGGCTTCAGAAATTGATGCTGGATGTAATTGTAGGCGAGCAAGGAAAATTGCAGAAAATAATGGACAGACAAAATGAGAAGTTTACAAAAGAAGTAGACAATATACAAAAAAAAAAGGTGGAAATGTACAAAAAGTAGGGAACAATTGGCAGTTAATCAATACTTTGTGAATTTATTGGTGGGTTATCGTTGGCTAAATTAGGCAAATCCGTTCCTTAAAATGTTTGTTATATAGAAGGCTAAATTCCCCTAGAAGATAACATAATGTTTGACGCATCTTAGCTGCCCGAAGTATTTGATCTGGAACGTTTTATTCCATTCTGGCAAATGGTGCTTTCGCGGAGTTTAATCCGAAGTTTTTCCTCTGAGCAGCCATCATCAACTTTATTACTTTCATTTTGTAACTACCTATAGCCTTTTTATTCCACGATGTATTATACTTACGAAACTTACGAAGTCATACATCAATTGATTGATTTGACATATCGTTGGTGAAGCACGATCTAAATCGAGGCAGTTAATTAAAAAGTAAAGTTATGACGATATCATCCCCTGCATGCATCTCGTGGCAATCGTGGCATATAAGGAACTATGAGGAGAATTTAAATATTAATGACAAGCATTATATTTAACCAATAGACTCGCAATAATATCTAAATTTAATACAATACAATAATAAGTTTGTAAGCTCCAAGAATAACGCCGTCTGGTAAACAAAAACAATTTCAATGAATACAAAATAACGCAGTGATTATTAAAATGAATCACATACATTGCATGCAATACAGAAATAATAATTGTTTGTTTATATAAAAATATCTATAGGTGTTTACCTTTTGAATTTCTTTCTGATCTTCATCTGTCATAATCCATTTTATTGTTTTTATTCAGTCCCTTTATATTAATATATTGAGTACGTGATATTCATTGTCTCTGCGACCTTCAAACTAACAAGCCCATAGAAGTCTATAAATAGTTGTTACATCTCTAAATATATAGTTATTAAGCGAAAATGATTGTATTGTTTTCAATGCTAACAAACAAGAGGCCAGCCTTAAGATTTTGCAATTAGTTTTAGCGTTAGGTGTATGAAAACAACATCAAGGACGCGTTTATATAAGTTGCATGCAGCAGCGCAATATTATTATTTTTAAGAATAAATATGCACTTCTACTAATTTATCAAGGGATCATTTAACTCGTTCGGAGATTATTAGGCATGCTCTTGTCGCTATTAAGGTCATGCAATACAAAACAATGCGTTTATTGTTTTATTACAATAAATAATTCCGTAAATTAACCTAGTAGGTATTATTTGTATTTCGAATAGGATCGGGTCCCACTAAACTAAACCAGGCTCAGAACCAAACTTCGGGCTCGAAAATTAATAATTAAGGTGATGGAGGTCTGTATCTTGACGTTATTCTGGTCACACCCTGAAGTGTTGAGTCCTTTTGTACCCGAATTAATGTCGCTTAACATTTAGTATTGTTTGGGTTTAATTTTGCTACCATACCCATTTTACAATTTGACCGTTCCCAGAATTTAATATTCCGTTCATTGGTCATGAACGCCTAACGTTGCAAGACATTCGCGTCTACTTACATCAATTTTGAGCCTTCACGCATGCGTATGTACTAATTCATATATTTTTCAAAGTTGTTTTTTTCAT
>MU182009.1:110902-127140 GCA_016904865.1 Pissodes strobi | reverse complement strand
GAATTCATATAATAAAGTCTTCATTCTGTGAAAATTTCAGCTTGTAACCCCGAGGTGCCCACACAAGTTAAAATAAGTAGCACTCTACTATAAAAGTTGACCCAGTCCATTATTCCAAATATTCTCATTGTGTTTGCAACCGAATGGAATCCTCGATAAGTTTTACGATTAGACACTATGCCTATATAATCAGAAATATTTTCGAAGTGATGCGATTCGATTCCAGTAAAAATCAGTAGGTATCTAGGAAAACATGTTAGTTTAATGATAATAATTACAATCTAATAATATTATCTAGGATCTAGAACAATATATATAAATATCCTGGAATTATATTAGATGCTCAATGCTAACTTTATATGTATCGCAAATAATATGTGGTTTAGGCAAATGGTTGAGCATACAAGGCTAGTTAAGTAAATATATAAATCATCAGTGAACTGATTGATTAAAACTCAATTAATATTAATAATCCTTATATAGGAAGTATAACTACAAAATGTGTTGGTGTAGTCGTCTGCAACATTACGTTATTAAACAATTTGCATAACATGCCTTGTGACGTGACTTGACTTTAGTAGCGTATGCTAATCATGTTAAAACAGTGTTGTGGGATCAAAATTAATGAATCGGGAGATTCTGCGGAAATTGGCTGAAAGGTTTTGAATGTTGCGTTCTTTCGTACCGATTTTCTCAAATAATCCAGATGTCTTCCGTACCTAATTAGAATGAATAGAAAAGAAAATATAATCTTGGATTTTCTTGATGCTGTAATACAACGTCTTAATGGTTGACTTTCTTTAATTAGCTGAGATACCTTAGGAAGTAGATGTCGCAGAACCAGTTGGGCCTTCTGAATCAAGAGTGGTGTTTACAATAACGTAAAAGGGCTCTAGGAGAGGGATCTGCAACCTTTTGCACTATATTGCCCCATCATGTTTATTTATTACAAATACCCATTATATTTTGACGATGTGGTAAAATAAGAGACCCATAATCTCTTAACCCTTCGTTGGTGTGGTGAAAAAACGTTACACTTTAAGTGTGGTGGGGTATGTCATACCCCAAACGTTTTAATGTTTTTTGGAAAGATTTGTTAAGTTTTAATATTTCTTTTGCTTTTAAACTGTTAATAATAATATAGTGTATTGTAATAAAAAAACAAAATTATTACAAAAATTATATTTACTTCGTAAACTTTATTAAACAACATAATGATATATTTTCAACGAAATAAAAACATTGTTCTGTTGTTACGTTAATTTAAAAAAATATATATCTCTCTTTCTCAAAAATAGATTGAACTTTCTTGTAAAGGACAAAACGAACATTAGACACTAAAAAAAAAATACAAAAACGGGTATCTAATAATTTTTTTAGGCAGGTCTTAATTCCAGACAATTTTCACAAAATAAATGTGCTTGCTCCATTCATATTGCAACGCCACACTTTTCACAAACATAAAATGTTTTTCTGTCATTGCTTCTAGGGCCATATCATACACCTGGAGGATACCCTTCGGCGTTTATTTTGATTTTGGTAGATTTCCCTGACTTGGCAAACTGGTCTCGTGGCAAGCGAGTATTTGTTTCCCTTTTCTTTTGAAAATAGCCCAGGAGTTGCAATCCAAGTTCTTTTAGAAATTTTGAACGCTTATAATTAAATTGTACATAATAATAAAAACTGTCAATAAAATATATATTTTTAACTTACCTCAGAACAAAAATGTAATGCCAAAAATAGTTACGTAGTAAGTGTGGTGGGGTATGACATACCCCAATTGAACCTGACGGCGGCTAATTTACGACTGCCACAAAATTCTGTCGTGCGCATTTGCACATTATATCGGGTAATGTCTTAGCTTAAGCTATTAGAAATTAGAAGGCGCCACAGGAAAAAGTATTAAAATTACTCATTGAAACACATGCTATGGGGTATGTCATACTCCACCACACCAACGAAGGGTTAAGTATTTGTATGCATGTGTCCTAATAGTATAGACAATAGAATATAATATTATGGTACTACTTGAATACCTATATCTTTCCTTTGCAGTTGTAAGCAATGCTAATTGATCACCAATAAGATCTAAACTATGTACTATTTTGTTATCATCAAAATTTCGAAAACTTTTTAGTATAATTGGCTTCAAATATTGACTGTAGGTATATCGTCCAAACTATGTGAAATAAACCGCGTTTTAAATTTTGGTCTTAAAATACAAACTGACTGGCTATACAAACACATTTCATTATTAGCCATTTTTGTTGTTAACTTACGTGCTTCGGGAAACCGAAAACTTGAACTTTAGGCCTATTTTTATAGTCCCCATTGCAGCCATGTATGCTATATCCCTGAGGCATTATCACTTACACTAAGTTACCACAAAAGTACCGGAAAAATATACAATTAAACACGACAAAAGTTATAAATATGACGTACTACACAATGAAAGAGAACACAAACCAACAAGCAATGGGTGTTTCCGATATAGATATAGTAAATTGTATACTTAAATATACAACGAAATATTAGGAACAAGATTGACACACCCCAAAGCGCAAAAATACTACGGAAATACTCGGCAAACTGGTCTCGTTTGAAATTTTAGAAAATTCTTAAACCTTGTGCGAATCTCACCATAGTCAAATATCATCCTCACGTAACTCAACTAACAATTCATCTATGTGATAACGCTCTCGCTTTTTTAAGTCTCATCCAAAAACGTTTGTGATTTCTGTTGCAACAGCAACATTGCTCTTTTGTCCTTCTAGTATGGACAGTTTGTCTCAATTTTGTCTTGTCTGAATACCTTATTTTTTGTCGCAGTTTTGTCGTGTCTTTGTCTTAAAATCGTGTTCACTTTTTGTCTGCTTGATCTGGACCCGGGATAACTCTTGAATAGTGATAATTCACTAGGTAGGATTAGACCAGACCCATCATAAAACGTAAGTTTGTAGAGCTGGCGCTAGCCAAAACTAAGCAAGTGGTATGACTAGGGTAGCTCGAAACTGCAAGTTAACAGTAGGAACAAATGTTAAACTGATTAAGCAACTTTGGAAATAGCAAATAATTCTATTTATATTTTGGTTTTGATTACGCAGCTTTTTTGTGATAGGTGCTCTGCTTTAATTATTACTTCGGCGAAACATGGATTATCAAAATATTTTAGCCGTTTAGGTGTTGAGGGTGGCGCGATTAGAATGCATGTACCTGCGTTAAACAATGAAGGCAATCCATTAATAGTTTCCAAGAATAGTTTGCTATTATTTGTATTGTGTTTGTTGTATTTCGGGTGCATATAATTATCAGACTAGTTTTATTACATAATGCTCATCAGAGGCATATTGGTGTCTAAATTTTCAGTCTCGCTGTAGCGTTTGGCAATAGTTTTGTGCCATTGTTAGCATATACGTTTTTTTCAATTTACGTAAAATATGCGTAACTTTTTGATAAAATCGAGAATATCCCAACCAACTTGGGACAGCATGAAAACCTGAAAGTCACAATCATTATAGTGTCTGAAGCAAGCATTGCCGAATAGGTAAGTGCCTGAAGTTATAGTTAGTTAATATTGTTTTTGTATCCCAATCATTGACCAACTGACATAGCACTGGACATTGACAGCGAAGTGCCAAATAGCGGCAGACACGTTTCTTTTCTGATTTTGTCATTCTAGTTTTTCTGCTTGTTCAGTCTACGCCATTCCAAAGCCTAGTCTCATCTCATGTGACAGTAAATCCTAATGCATTCTCTTCGTTTGGTTCATTTTATTGCAAAAATTAACAAGTATAGCTCCAGCCTTTTTCTTTCCCGTTTTTTTTTTATTGGTAAAGTCCATGCTCCACAATCATTATAGTGTCTGGAGCAAGCATTGCCGAATAGGTAAGTGCCTGAATTTAATATTGGTTTTGTATCTCAATCATTGACCAGCATGTGCCTGAAGTTAATATTGTTTTTGTATCCCAATCATTGACCAGCATGACATAGCACTGGACATTGACAGCGAAGTGCCAAATAGCGATAGACATGTTTCTTTTCTGATTTTATCATTCTAGTTTTTCTGCTTGTTCAGTCTACGACATTCCATAGCCTAGTTTAATCTCATATGACAGTAAACCCTAATGTATTCTCTTCGTTTGATTCATTTTATTGCAAAAATGAACAAGTATAGCTCCAGCCTTTTTCTTTCCCGTCTTTTTTTTTAATGTAAAGTCCATGCTTGAGGTTACATCTCTAAGTATTCCTTTCCTCACCTGCCTGATATTTAGGTTGTCCTTAAATCATCAACCTATCTTCCCGCCCGTTATTTTTCCATATGTCTCATGTCCAGTATGTCCTACTTAATTCTTTAGTTACGTCGATTTGTTTTATTTTTTTTACTTACTAGCTTAATCATGTGTTTGTTGTCTCTTGTGTTATCCTAAAAGTATTCATGTTTTTCTCTGTTATTGTCCAATTTTATGCGCCATTTGTCAATATTAAATTGCAGGTGCTGCAGAATTTCCTTGTATTGTATCTGGCGTACTTTAATAATTGCTGTCCTTAACATTTAGTTCTTATGTTCTAGATGGTTGTGACGTAATCTTATATTTATTTATGTTAAGTGTTTGTTTGTCAATAATATTTGTCGTCTGCCGTTATCCAGGGCCCTTCTAGAAACAGATCTTGCGTTCTAGGATCTCAGAACTACTGGTCGTTCCCCTTTGTTTACAATAATTAATCTACTAATTTCTAGAAAGAAATAAAAAGCAAAGCTTAAATATAGAGAATATGCCCCTCCAGACACTAGTTACACATTAAAGAAATAAAATTAGTTAAACAGACAGCATCAAATCATGAAAATTATTAAGTACTGGTAATTCTAAACAGGTCAAATAACACAGATAAATGAATGTCAAAATTTCATCTCTTCGCTTTAAATTTGTATAGCTCGTAATTTGCTCGTCGCACAACATTTTTAACGTAATTTGGTCTTCCATTGACACGATGATGGTTCGGCATTTATTTTCGATAGAGGCCACTCTTGAAAACGTCGTTTCTGTTTCACAGCTTCTTGCAGATATGGTTAAATATATATGTATAATATTAGGCGAAATTAGGGAAATATATCTCCTTAATTTTTTTCACGTGTTTATACGAGGGTTCTTCGTTTTGGAATATTCCTTAAAGGAGACTTTAATTTTATGCATTCAGTAAATAATCCCATTTTCAATAACATTATTGTAAATTGTAATAATCTTTTCTATTTTTAAAATATGTTTGTCTTCTAAGTTAAGCAAGAATTTATTTTTATCATCCACATTTTTGTGGACTCGTTTCATTCCTCTTCATTTTGTCCACTATAATTTGCAGTTGTTTGCGATTTCTGTCATTTAGCTTTTGCTTTGTAGTCATGAATTTATTCTAATATCCTGTACACATTGTTACCGACCTTGCAATATAACTTGCATTATAACCAATTCTGAGGCTTAAACTTCTATACTCAATCTATAAAACCTGTCAAGAATTTCTTCTTAAAAAGTATGATCATTTCTAAGGATTGGGAAATAAAATTATTTTTAATGTAGATATTGTCTGTATTGAGAGATATCATTTTTGAACGCATATTATATCTCTTGCTGCTTTTTTAGCTTTTTAAGACTGTTGGCTTCAGCCTGTCCATATGGTTTATTCTATATACTCGTATATTATATTTCAGCATCGTCTCATAAATAGGTATAGTGTCTCTCCGTGCTAAACGGTCACGTGTTGAAAGAAAATCAAACTGGCAACCCCGTTGTCCTTTCGCCACCGCTAGCCAGCATCTAATCAGTCTTCTTTCAAGCAGTTTTATTGCAATACTTGGGAGTTATGGGATCCAATTAGGAAAAAAATTGGGGTGGGGAACTATTTATTTCGACGATGCCTCATATAATCAAGATTAAACTTCACTCAGGTAAGTTCGTTTAATCTTACGATTATGCCTTGTATGTATGGTATGAAATTCTTAATGTTAATTAATACGTAATAGGTTTCAATTTGTATTGATCGGTTTGAACTAATTAATTTATGTTTTCTGTCAGCGTCTTTTTAGACAGGCAAGTCCTTCTAGGTTTTCCCTTAGGTGATCGATTCTTGTTCTAAGCAAAATATAATTTTCTCCTTTACGAAGGGATTCGAAGTTCGAAGGAGAAGTTTCTCTATTGATACCACTAAAATGTCGATATTGCAGTAAACTTAATAAGGGGATATATGGGCAGGCCTAAGACTAGGTCAAACAAAAGTTATTTTGAGGCTCAACTATGTAAGTTACCTTTATGAGAAACAACACCACGACCGGTTTAGTTTTGATATATTTTTGCCGTAGAAAGTGAAGGTTTCCATGTTGTATTTAGTATATTGTCATAATATGTACCGGGTGGTCAGTTAAGAAGGGCACTCGGCCAAATCTCGAAAAATAATTATCGTAAAAACTTGCGGTAAATTTTTTTTTAACTAAAATGGCCATGAGAAAACGCTGGAAATTATTTGTAAGTTTCTAAAATGGCCGCCAGGTGGCGTGCGCGCTATCTGGAATTTGAAAAGTTGTTTTTTTCCAAATTTTCACCAATTAAGAATACTTGAAATGTAAAGTTTTAAGGCTGAGGCAAATTTGATTCTTTTTTGTTAATAACTTTTTGCTCTATCTATTCAAATAAAGTGGTAGGCGATGTTCAAATGTTTTTCCAAACAAACGTCTATAACTTCAAAACGGCTAAACGGATTTCAACAAACTTAGTGTCGTTGAATAGAGCTTTTCTTAAGCTATCAGTTAACCACAAATAAGACAGATTTTCTCAAAAATTTTAAATGCAACGATATCACTTTTTTACAGCTAAAGATAGCCAAATGAGAGCTTAACACGTCAGTGAAAACCGCATCTCAATATCTCTTTCGTAATCTAAATTATAAATAAAAGTAATTTAAAATACGAAAAAAAAAATCATATTTCAGGGAATGTTTCGGTATATATGTCGTTTTTAATTCCTAATTATAGTTGTTTTACCACAATATATATTATTTTACTGCTAAAATGCCAACCTGATAAGAAAAATAGTGTTTAAGGTTGCTCGTTAAAAAAATTAAACTCCGTATATTTAAAGGTTTCTAACATATATTGTTGGTTTCCCTCACACTTTATCCAGACTTGGGACTGGTCCAAATTCTATTTTCTAAAGCCACAATTTGGAATGTGTTTAAAAGCCAACAGGCTACAACAAGAACGAGGAACAATAACACTAATAAAACACTAAAAGCTACTTCTTTTAACGCAAGAACTATAGTCTTGAAAAAGACAGATTTATTATAAAATATTTTATTAACGATAATTAGTGAGTGCCTAAATGTTCGAAATGACGGTCATCTTGTTCAATGCAGGACTGGATTTTTTATTGTGTCGTCAGCACGCTTGCTTCGATTTCAGCCACTGAGATGCTATACGAACGGCATTTGTGATCCGTTGAATGATATCTTCCCTTGTTGTGGGTCGGGTTACATAGACCAGTCCTTTTAGTCGCCCCCATAAATAAAAGTCTAAATAAGTTAGGTCCGGAGACCTTGGTGGCCATGAAAATAAACTTCCTCGTCCTATCCATTTTTCCAGAAAAGTCCTATTTAAGAAATCGCGAACTCTCGCTGTGTAATGAGCTGGGCACCCATCATGCTGAAACCACATATTACGACGAGTTTCGAGAGGGACATTTTCCAAAAGGACTGGAAGTTCATTCTCTAGAAAATTTAGATAGGTGTCTCCATTAAGTCGTTCATTGAAAATCCAAAGGCCAACAATTTTACCGCCTATAATCCCGCACCAAACGTTTACAGACCAACGACCTTGGTTTTGAATCTGCTGCATCCAGTTGGGATTTGTGTGTGACCAATAGTGCATATTGTGTCTGTTTACGCTCCCATCGCTACGAAATGTGGCCTCATCTGTCCATAAAATTCGTAACAGAATCTCAGGATCCTCTTGAATCATATTCCATAGCCAGTGGCAATAATCTAATCTACGATCGAAATCGTCGTTCGTTAATTTCTGGTGTAACGTAATGTGATATGGATGTAACCTGCAAGAAAAACATAATTTTTTTACAACCGTTATTTGTAAAAAAGTGTCACTTTATGCTCCTGTTTTATAAAATATTATTAAACTAACCAGATTTTATCGATTTAGTATTTTAACAGTAAAATAATATATATTGTGGTAAAACAACTATAATTAGGAATTAAAAACGACATATATACCGAAACATTCCCTGAAATATGATTTTTTTTCGTATTTTAAATTACTTTTATTTATAATTTAGATTAGGAAAGGGATATTGAGATGCGGTTTTCACTGACGTGTTAAGCTCTCATTTGGCTATCTTTAGCTGTAAAAAAGTGATATCGTTGCATTTAAAATTTTCGAGAGAATCTGTCTTATTTGTGGTTATGTCAGAAAACGCCCTCTAGCGGCAACGTAAGCAATCGCAATCAGCGTATTCATAGAGCATGTGATAGCTTAAGAAAAGCTCTTTTTAACGACACTCAGTTTGTTGAAATCCGTTGAAGTTATAGACATTTGTTTGGAAAAATATTTGAACATCGCCTACCACTTTATTTGAATAGATAGAGCAAAAAGATATTAACAAAAAAGAATCAAAGTTGTCTCAGCCTTAAAACTAGCTGCATTTCAAGTATTCTTAATTGGTGAAAATTTGTTACCATCAAAGTAAATATGAAAGTGAGAAATCCTCAGATAATATTTTAATAATTTAACATTAGAATTGCATTAAAATGGAGCTAGCTTAAATTTCCGTATTAAGATGGACACTAATTTTTGTCATGCTTTTTGCATGTTTGGCTTGACTCCCTCTGACTTCAATTTCGTTGATACTTTTAATGCATAATTTAAATTACCCGTCATTTAAACAAATGCAGTTTTTTATATATTTATGTATTTCTTGCAAATCTTAAAATGAAAATATGAGGCTTTCATAAAAACTAAGAAGCACATCTGATAAATCAAATAAAAACTACAAAAATACACTAGTCGAGCTTCGCCATCTAGTAAATTGTCTTCTAAAGGTTCAGAGTCCTCCTAGTCCTGGTTTGTTACTTTTAGTTTATTTAAAAAGTTCTTGGTATTAGCAGTTCTTCCTTACCTTTTTTTTTGTTGGCGCTAACATGCAATGAAAATTCCTGAAGAGTGGGTAATTGAATAATCTTGACGTCTGCCGGTTGACCTTTTTCACTTGGAATTCAATTCTTTTAAAAGGGATAATTTAGAGATTCTTTGTCAAAAAATGTATATGACTCAGACTTTTTAAAAGGTAGCCAGGATACTTGTTCATTATTACAATTAATTTCTCGGCGTTTTAATCATTTCCTGATGATGCTAATATGATTAGTGAAATTGAATTCTGTTTCGGTATTGTGGATAAAACTCTGTTTTAGTGCATTTTACCGAAGGTTCCGAGCCCGAAGTTAGTTTCAGCGAGTAACTGCATTTTCCAGTAAACCTATTACAAACAAAATTAATTCTGTTTATCTAGCATTATTGGAATAGATTTCGAGGCCAAAGGGTTCGATGATGTACCGTGCTCACTATTGAGTCACGTTACCGAATATATTAAGTGGCTTCTGGCGTGCTGATTAACACATAATTCGAGGATGGCATATTCCCATCCTTATTAAACCAGGCTATCGTTGTTCCTATTCATAAAAATGAGTCAGCTGAACAGATCTTTAATTATCGTAGCATTTCTCTGCTTTCGGTTTTCTCAAAAATATTGGAGAGCGCTTTTTGTGACAACTTAAAATACTTTATAAAGACCAACCAACTATTAAACCCATCTCAGTTCGGTTTTCAGGTAGGTAAGTCTACAGAAGATGCTTTGTTCGATCTATTGAAGTATGTAATGTCAAATTTGGACAACAAAATATGACTATGATATTTTCATTCTCAAATTGCAATCATTTCATTTTACCAAGATGTCTGCACCTGATTTTAAATAGCCTGATCATCTGAAATAAAACAGAATTGTTTTGAAAAACGCTCTGAAGGCAAAGTTGGCTAAACTGTATAAAAAAATATATCTTATAACTTATCCTTTTATTTTAAGGTTTTTATAAGGCTGATTTTCATATATAGGACTGTGCACCGACTGTGCGCCTACCATGCTGCGGCCGTCGCGGGTATTCTACTTTTTCACAATAGGATTGGACAGCCGCAACACGGTCGTAGCACAGTCCTGTATGTGCAAATGTAAATAAGAGCTTCAGTGCGTTTTATATGGAGCATAAGTACAATTTTTTGATTTACAGTGACAACGACACGGTAGGTGCACGGTAGGCGCACAGTCGGTGCGCAGTCCTATATATGAAAATCAGCCTTTACTGAACAACTTGCTTAACTGAATTTTCAGATTTGCCTGGTTCCTATTCACTTTAGCTTGCACTAAATGGTTCCCTTTCTGATTCACTAGAACTCGTCATTTTAATTACTAGAAAACATAAAACGAAGGACAAAATGCAAATATAAGTATTTAATGCCAGGGTGGTCTAAGTCCGACCTGTACCACTTTGGCTTTCTGCAGAACCGTGTTGCCTCTTTACGGCCTTACGGTTGAATCTCCAGCGAGATCTATGAATGTTCTAATTGATTAACATTTTTCAAACCTCGTCAGTAGGTATGAAACTATAATTATTATGTAAAAAATAGAACACTCACAAATTTGACTTGACCCTTCTGGCTTTCAACGGCTCATGTGTGTAGAGCTCACCTTGATAAATATGACATGAACATACTTATTGTATTATCTTGGGACCGTTGGCTGAGAATATCAGTCAACGTTGGGACACATAAAGCTGATGCAGCGTATCACACATGAAAAACATATTTCTTATATTATACTCCCATTTATGAACAAGTACATTCAACACCGATCTCAGGTGACAATCGAAGGCAAATAAAAACTATTTAACACCGAATGTCATGATTATGGTACATTAAATACGTGTTGAGTGTTGTGTATGTCATTATGTAATACAACGCGGATACTCCAAAATCTGATAACTCCCCAGACATGACAATGGTTCCACTAGTTGAACGATTGGGTTCGGCAACAGGCTGTCCTAACCTATGTCAACCCGTTTGGGATTAGGCCGTGTCATCCGGGCACGCGGTCGCTCCTTTGTTTGCTGGTTGAGAATAAAATGTTCGTAGTTGCTCTCCCAAAACGAAACATGTTCATTGTTCATGCCTTTCGATAATGACTTGCACGCGAGTAGGATGATTACTGTTTTTGATGTATGGCGTTTTGGGTATTATTTTAACATTCATCATGTATCGGATTTTTGTGTTACATATTAAGAATACGATCATAAACCTTTACTAATTTAATTATGTGACCTACCTCGATTTCACGCAGAAAACTGACATATCGTTCCTGATAACATCTGTATTTGCGGTCGCGTTATTAAACTGAAAAACATAAGTTCAGTTAATGTCAGTTTAATAATATGTCTCTTGCGATATAATATCGTATTTCAAAAAATAACCAAATAACTTAGGATTTTCTAGCAAAAAGGATTGATCTAGATTCAGAAGATTACATAACTAGCTACGAAACGTTGAGTTTGTGTATATCAAAAATCATCATCTCATGCTATTTCACCCAAACCAACTCTAGTGAGTTATATGCCCACTTTTTGATCGATCCTGCCGGTAGTATTTTACTCGCATTACATAATTATCTTTATCCATTTATCACCCGTCAGTCTCACCACGTGCCATCTCCATTTTTGACTAGGATGTATAGTGTCTAAATCAATTACTTTCTCATAATCAAAGTGCATGTTTTATCACGTAGAGAAATACGCCTCAATGTGAAGCCGACTTGCCTATATAGTAAAAATAATTTATTAGAAGATAAAAGGAAAAAATTGCCTCCATAATAACCCTTTTGTGAATATCATCTTCAAAGAGTTCTAGCATCCTTCGAAAGCATTTCTGAACCGCATTTATAGGAACTTCTCTTCATATAGGTACTAGTATCCCACACAATATCTTACTGCAAGCAATCCCCTTCGTATCCATTCGTAAACTTACATGATACTCGTTTGAAGTTGTATGCATGACAACATATTTTTAAAATATTCTTGATTCCTTTCTCCTTGTATGTATCACGTCTACTAAATTAAAGGAGATAGTTCCATTCCGCCTCACGAGCCTATCTTGGCTTCCGCTGTAATATAATTGGCGATATGTCCAATCAATCTGGATATTGTTTATCAAACATTTCGCACCCAATTTCGTATGCAGCATACATCTATTGTGAATCAGCCTCTTGTCTTTTTAGCAATAATTTGACAGCGCCTAAAAATATCGAAAAAATATATCTATGAAAAAAAATTTTAATAGAATACCGTGATGATTATCGTTTAACGAATGATAACACAACATATTGAAGATGGCTTCGAGCGCAAGTATATTACCGGTGTAGCCTTTATAGACCTGACAGCGGATCACACCGTAAACCACCAAAAAACAGTGGAATATTTGTATTATGTTACCAAAGGCTTTCGCGTGGCTAGCCTGGTGAAAGCTCTATTGCTGAACAGGCGCTTCTATATTTCACTGCAAGGAAAAAAGAGTCAATGGAGAGACCAGAGGAACGGGGAAGTATACTGGCTCCAATGCTTTCAACGTATACACAAATGACGAACCAGCCGACCAACAGATACGTCACTTCCTCTATGCAGATGACACAGCCATCCTCGCACAAGGGAAAAGTTTCGAAGAGGTCGAGAATAAACTAACTACAGCCTTGGGAAATATGACACAATATTTCGACATAAATCAAATCAGTTGAAGCCAAACCCCAGCAAAATCCAGGTGTGTGCAATTCACCTGAGAAATACATATGCTCACAGGAAACTGCAAATCACATGGAGAGAAAAAGGACTCGAAGCATGCGACATGACACTCCAAAGTACCTAGGCGTGACACTGGACCGCACACTATCTTTCCAAAAGCAGTGCCAAAATACAAAGGCCAAAGTTTGTGCGAGAATAATATTATCCGGAAGCTCACTGGTACAGCATGGCGAGCACAGCCTGACGTACTACGTACACCGGCTGTTGCTCTCTGTTTCTCCGCTACCGCGTATGCGCACCAGTCTGGCATAACTCGGTTCACGCAAGGCATGTTGACGTGGCCTTAAACGAGACGTGCAGTATTATAACTGGCTGCCTGAGACCGACACCTGTCGAGAAGCCGTGCCCTCTATCTGGAATTGCCCCAGCACGTGCCAACTATTGGAACGGATGGGTCTGAATGTAAACATTGGTTTAAAGTAACATTTAATAGTGGGTTTGCACTGCCCATGCCCATAATGGCAATGAACCCTTGGACTTAGTTTTTCTTTTTTGTTCTTTTTGTGCTAAGAATGACTTAAGAATCCTATTCAAATAGTTATGATGGTATCTGACATTTTGGAAAAACTGTTTAAGCCATCAGTATTATCGCTTATAGATAAACCTTTGAATATGCACGGACATGACAACGAAATTGTTAGGATAGAACGAACTACTATCGATAAAAAATAGTCGATTAAGTTGATCTAAGCAAGTTACTCAGTAGCATTATAAGATCCTTTACACAAATAGTGCACTATATAAAAATCGGCCTTTCCCATTGGTCGATCCGCATGGCCCTCCGCTCGCTTCGCTCGCTACGGGGGCTCAAGAAAAGGAAACTAACCAGGTGCTAACCCAATCTAACCCAAGACATACCCAAAATCAAGAAAAAAAGCTGTTTAGAAACATAATCTTTAAAAAAATATAAAAAAAGCAACGGGGTTCGAACTCGCGTTTTCCAGGCGAGACCCGACGATCTAAACCTCTACACTATTAGAGCTCTTGATAGAAATCGATTGTATCACGCAGACATATCGTAATACGAGATGGATCGACCAATAGGGGAGGGCGATTTTTACATAGTGCACTATTTGTGTAAAGAATCTTTAAATGCTACTCAGTATACGAAGATTTTCCACCTTAACGACGTCTGGGAGTGGAAAACTTTTTGCTTATGATCACAAAGATGCTACTACTTAGACAATCTTGCAGACATATTTTTAGAAGATAGTTTTAAATGTGTATCATTGTGTTAAATACGTTCGCAAGTTAGTTTCAGCTAGTTTTTGTTAGTTTGGATATTAGTTAAGAAACAAATAGGAGCTGGTTAGTGTGAGGCATATAAGAAACTTGTTGCTTCCATAACTCAGATAAACCCCTGCTAATTAATGGCAGCTTGGATTAGTTTCAGTTAATTTGTATTAGTTAAGAGACAATTGAAATTTGTTTCTTACATAACTCGTAGTAAACCTGGTTACTTAAGGGTAGCTTGGGTTAGCTTTAGTTGGTTTGCATTAGTTAAGAGACAAATGGGAGCTTTTTTGGTTAGGCTAAGGCATGCAAGCAATGTGCGCGCGAAACGCGCTTCTTTCTTATATAACTCAGACTAACCTTGGTTATTTCATGGCAGCTTGGGTTAGTTTCAGTTGGTTTAGGTTAGTTTGTATTAATTAGTTAGTTAAGAGACAAATGGAAGCTTGTTTCGTACATAACTCAGGCTAATTAAGAAAGTACCACTCGTAGTGCACTTCTTTTATTGGGTTAATTTTGGTTTTCTGTTAGGTGGGTTAGTTTGGGTTAGCGTAGCGCGCTGGACTCAAAGCGCTTATTTGGTTAATTAAACTTGGTTTCGATTATTTTGGGATACGCGCGCTTGTCTGTTTACCCCGATTAATTAAGGTTAATTTTGCTTAGTCCGGGTTAGTTTTGGTTAGTCTGGGTTAGTTTGGATTAGTCTGGGTTGGTTATGGTTAGTTTGGTTTAGTGTTGGTTAGTTTGGGTTGTTTGTGGTCGGTTAAAAGATAAGCGCGTGTAGCGCGCTTATTTAATTAGCTTCAAAAGTTGTTATTCTACATGCACCTGGACCTGGCAATTTACCTTACCTGAAAATCAAGAAGGTTGATCAAATCTGACAACATTGCAAGTAAATTGTCATCATTAACGTCATATTGGGAGAGTTTTCGCGTTTAAATGTATCACTACTACAGCCTCATTTCTGTTTTTTTTTTACAATTTTTGGCGTCAAAAGTGCTTCAACCGCAATTTTTTTGCATTATTGTGTTCAGTATAATGTAATCTTTCCATTGAACCCAAAAAAAATCTTTAAAATCGTCAATGCTTTTATGACCCCAACTCCCAAGGGGGTTCAAAAAAATTGACCAACAGTAAGTGGTTAATATCAAACGTAACCAATGAAGAAATATCTCCAATAAGCCTTTTTAAAAATTTCATATGCGAACGAGGCAACCTCTTACAAACCAATTGTTTATTTTTAACTCCCAATCCAAATTGGCAACAAGTTAATTCCAGAGGTTGGCACAAGAACACTCCGGTTTGGCAAAATACAGTCTTGTCGTGGTTTAAATCGGAGGCATTTTCAATTAGAATTTAGGACAAAAAGATCAAAAATAACAAATCACTGCAAGAGCCACCGCCCACCGCCATTTCAAATTTAGCCAAAACAGGAATTGGTGGGCAACAATTGATTAAAATTACAGGACATGGAAATAGTCACTTAATAAAACTGTATCTGCATATAGATTCAGGTCACCATCAGGAAATAATTAAGACAATAAGGTCTGCTTCATCTTCCATAAAGTCAAGTCAAGAACCTCTAAAGCCAGGAGAAGCTGCTGCTTCCAATTAGGTTAAAATAACAAATCACTCCGCAAGAGGTATTATGTCATATTTGGCCAAACTAATAGAAGAATACGGTTACCATTTGAAGAAAGAAAATTTGTTTCCAGTTGTTATATTTGCTTCTAAATTATTAAAAATTGAAACTATTAAATGGAAAAATGGTAAATAAAGTGGTGTCTAAATATTATATAATATATTTTATCAGACATAGATATTTAATTGAAAAATATTGGACTCCAAGTCCAGCTTCTTTGCCTTTAATGAGAAAGGAGACAGAAGAATACAAAAAAACAACTTAATTATGTAAGTCAGATGTGCATATCAAAATTTAAGTTTGTGCCTTTTTTGCGAAATCTAAACACGTTTAAATAAAGAATTTGTCATAAAAAAAAATCTGTCATTATGTCAAAAATTTCCACTATAATTCGCTGTTGGTTACCTACTGTAGAGCGAAA
>MU182009.1:68383-110502 GCA_016904865.1 Pissodes strobi | reverse complement strand
TTGCTAACCCATTTTGATTGGTTAAAAATTACTGCTGTGAAATTTTCAACCTAATTTCTTCCTCCTGCAATTACTATTAAAGTACTGTGCCCATAATTAACCATCTGCGAAATCCTATTTTTTAAAGAGAATACATCGGATATGAAAAAAATTAGGAACAGCTTTTTAAATATGTGTGACTTGTTCCCATACGGAGAAAAACAAGCTTGTGTGCACAATAACCATGTGATAGTTTTGAAACAAGTATGTAATTTCAACATGTGTTCTAGTATGGAGGATAAGTAACTAATTTTTTATGCCGCCTTTCCAACCTTATCAATATGTATATTTGCAACAAGAAGTTTACTTTATTTTAATGTGAATGGTACTTATGACAGAAGCTGACAAGGAAAATACAAAGATAAAGCCTTGCTATTTTACGATCTCCCATGAATACTTTTCATTTCAATCGATCTTTTTGGTTTCTGCCACCTGTCTCTCCTATAGCAAACAGGTGAGTGGATATTTAAAGTATCATCATCAGCATTAGCGAATTTCGAAATACTAGATAATTTTAAGGATACAATAAGTGATTGCTTTAACGGCAAATGTGACTGTCTACATTTTGAACAAGCCTAGTTGAATTCGTTGAATTATTATAGTCTTATTTTTATCAAAAATCGTCCATCTTAGGTTTTTCCTCAGTTATTTGTATAAACATGTATATTATATTGTCACGACTAACAACCATCCGAACGTTTTTGTGCTACCCTATAGAACTAGCCGTCCCGCCGTGCCCCTCGCTTCTCTGTCTGTATGAATCATCGACCGGCCCGCCGCGAAGTTACGGGATAGCTGGAATTATCTCGATGTCCTCGTCGAGATCATATAGAGTGGCCTTGGAATACTTCCCGAATATTCGTGATAGATTTGAGATTATATATAAGCAGACCTAAGTCAGTCGGTTAGTAGTTCAGTTCAGTTAATCATTGAGTGTTGAATAGATATTAGTAGTAAAGTTATAAGAGTAGTTTAGAGTGTTAAATTTGTATACAGTGGTAGTGAATAAAGAGAGTATTAGTTGAAAATAGCAAAGTTGTAATTCTGTTAAGAACCCACGGGAAAAACGTAACATTTGGTATCAGAAATTGGATTGTGAAAGGACCGGACTTGTGAAGTATTTTTCGAGGAAAGAAAAGGGTACAAGTAAGTCAACGAGACCGTTTGGTTGGTGGATTCTGTGAAAATTTTATAAAATTCTATGGTCAATACGAGGCAACAAGCGGCAGAAATGGAGCAAATAAATAAAATGTTGGCCGATTTTATGGATAATTTAAATGCTGAAAGGTGAGCGGATCGGGAAGAGGATGAACGTAGAAGGCAAGTGGATCGGGAAGAGGAAGAACGTAAAAAGCAAATAGAACAGGACCGGCTTCAGAAATTTTTGCAAGATCAAGAAGATAAAAGACAAGCGGAACGGGAACAAGATGAACGTAGAAGGCAAGCAGAACAGGACCGGCTTCAGAAAATTTTACAAGACCAAGAAGATAGAAGGCAAATAGAACAGGACAGGCTTCAGAAAATTTTTCAAGATCAAGAAGATAAAAGGCAAGCGGAACGGGAAGAGGATGAAGGTAGAAGGCAAGCAGAACAGGAACAGCTGCAGAAATGGATGCTGGATGTAATTGTAGGCGAGCAAGGGAAATTACAGAAAATATTGGACGGGCAAAATGAGAAATTTGAAAAAGAAATAAACAATATACAAAAAGAAGTTGTAACTGTACAAAAAGAAGTAGGAGACGTACAGAAAGAAATGAAGAATCTACAAGCAGAAGTTTCCAGACTAAAAAATCAAGGATCCACCGAGAGGGTATTCGCCACAGGACAACATATTAAACCTCCACCCTATGACGGTCAAACATCCTGGACAATGTACAAAAGGCAATTTGAAGCCGCCGCTGTTGCCAACGGTTGGAATAATGAAGAAATGGCTACATCACTAGTGGTAGCGCTTCGTGGATCTGCCCTGGAACTACTGCAGACAATTCCCATCAGCCAACAGGGGAAATATGACATACTTGTAGCTGTCCTGGAGAGACGATTTGGCGACCAACATAGAAGACAACTGTATCAGGCACAAGTAAAGTCTCGGCATCAGAAGCCTGGTGAAAACCTGCAAGAATTTGAGGCAGACATTAGACGTCTCATTCAATTGGCCTACCCGGGAGCGACAGAGGAATTTCAAGAGGAACTTGCTGCCCAATATTTCGTGGATGGTATCAGAGATCCAGAAACTCAGAAAATGCTACGCCTAGCCAAATTTGATAACAGCAGTGAAGCTTTGGGTCGAGCCCTAGAAATCGAGGCGGCCTGTAACATCTCCAAGCCAAAAATCAGGGCCGTATCCATCCAGGAAGAAAAGGCGACAAACAGCTGTGAATTAAATGAGATGGGTGAAATTTTGAAGAAATTAACGGAAGTTCTTCAGGCCACGGCGAGATTCCGGGAGCCAATGGAAGATAGGCCACGTAACCGAAATACATCAAATCAGTGCTATAGATGTGGCAGAACTGGACATTTCAAAAGAGACTGCCGAGTACAACTACGGTCTAGATCTCCATCCAGAGACGCTAGGGCCCCCAAGTCAAATCAGGAAAACTTCAATTAGTCAACATTGCGGGGCGGGTGTTGGCTAAAGAAGATAAAGCCCCCAGGATCGTCTCCATAAAAAGCCTAGGAAAAGCCGCCGACAGTCTAACAATTACAGGAAAGATCAACGGAAGAGCCATAACAATTACTGTTGACACTGGTGCGGCGGTATCTTTGATGAGGTCCAACAGAGTAAATAGAGTAGAAGTTCTACCCATATCAAAGAATGTAGTTTTACGTACAGTTACCGGTGAGACAGCTGAAGTACTTGGGGAAATGGATATCGAACTTCAACTGGGACGAATTAAATTACACCACACAGTGTTAGTCGCCGACATCGAAGACGAATTTATTTTGGGGATGGATCTCATCGGTCAACATGGATTCTCTTTTGACAACAAGCTTAATCTTCTGAAGTTTGGCACCGAAGAGTTCATCCTTAACAAAACAGACGATGGCACACCGACTAAAGTAGTGGCGGCATGTACTGTCAGAATAAGCGGAAATACCGAGCAGATAATTTTTGGGAAATTGGAGAAGGATTTTGGAGGCTGCATCGGACTTATCCAACACCACGATTTGCCTTGCAAACACCTCGTAGGCAAAGCACTAGTCAAAACCGACGGCGAAATACCGATAAGGATAGCAAATATTTCATCCAATTCCATCAAAATCAATAAAGGAGATGTAATAGCCACTTGCGAGCCGGTGCAATGGGTAACCAGTTGCGAAACGCAGTCAGAAGTAACACCCTCAACATCACCTAAGGAAGTCCTAGAACATTTCCATAAGTCGTGGCAACATCTGTCTTCCGAAGAACTGAAGAGAGCTACACAATTTATCAAAAAGCAGAGCACAGCCTTTGAAAGGAAAAATGGCAATACTGGAAGAACGAACATCATAAAACATAAAATCGACACTGGAAGTGCTCACCCCATACGACAGCATCCTCGGAGGCTACCAGTGACGAAGCAGCAAGAGGTTACCACATTAGTCAACAAGATGCTTGACGATGGAATTATTGAAGAGTCATCAAGTCCATGGTCATCTCCTGTTGTCTTAGTCACCAAGGAGGGGACTACCAGATTCTGCGTGGACTATAGAAGGCTCAATGACGTCACCAAGAAGGACAGCTATCCACTTCCCAGAATTGACGACACGTTGACGACACTAGCAGGTTCTCATTGGTTCTCAACACTCGATCTAAAGAGCGGATACTGGCAAGTAGGCATTGACGAACAGGATAAGGAAAAGACTGCCTTCTCTACCGGAAGTGGTTTATATCAGTTTAAAGTTATGCCCTTCGGACTATGCAATGCCCCCGCTACTTTTGAGCGTCTTATGGAAGTTGTTCTACGAGGCCTCACTTGGAAGACATGCCTGGTCTATCTTGATGATATAATGGTAATGGGAAAAACTTTCGAAGAGCACCTACAAAACCTGCATGAAGTTTTTACTAGGATCAAGAATGCTCAGCTCTTACTGAATCCAAAGAAATGTTTTCTCTTCCAACAAAAAGTTGAATTTCTCGGACACGTCGTGTCATCAGAGGGAATTCAAACTGATCAACGAAAGATAACAGCAATCAAAGACTGGCCTCGTCCTCGCGACAAACACGAACTGCGGAGTTTCCTGGGTTTATGTACTTGTTATAGAAGATTTGTCGAAGGATTTGCAAATATAGCTGCACCTTTACATAAGCTCACTGAAGAACGAGCAAATTATAACTGGGATCATAACTGTGATTCTGCGTTCAGGAAATTAAAAGCGGCTCTATGTTCTAGTCCAATATAGGGATATCCGGAACAAAAGGGTAAATTTGTATTGGACACAGACGCCAGCAACACCGGCATCGGAGCAGTTTTATCTCAAGTACAAGCAGGAGAAGAACGGGTTATCGAATACTACAGTCGAACACTTTCGAAACCTGAACGTAACTACTGTGTAACCCGAAAAGAGCTTTTGGCAATAGTACGGTCTGTTGAGCATTTCCATCAATATCTATATGGGCAAGAATTTCTGATAAGGACTGATCATGCAGCACTTAAATGGCTTTTGGATATGAAACAACCTGAAGGACAGGTAGCCAGATGGCTTGAAAAGTTACAACAATATAACTTTAAGGTTAAGCACAGAGCAGGGAGATTGCATAATAATGCAGATGCTTTATCCAGAAGACTATGCGCGGATAATTGTAAGCATTGCCAAAGAGTAGATCAACGAAAAGGAATTACTCCTGTTAGGCTAACGAAATTTGAGGTTGATCAGCAGTGGACCACCGAGCAACTTAAAAAGGATCAGCTTGAAGATATTGAAATAGCACTATTGCTAAGAGCCAAAGAAGAACATCAACCAAGACCAAGCTGGAGCGAGATATCAACTAAAGGACTTGCTTTTAAAACTCTGTGGGCTCAGTGGGACTCCCTGGTGGTGGAAAATGGACTTCTTAAACGAGCCTGGGAAAGCGCCGATGGAAAAGTAGTGAAGACACAGTTAGTGGTACCAAGGAGGAAGATATCGGAAGTTCTGGAAGAAGTTCATAATGGAAAGTCTGGTGCTCATCTCGGAGTGAACAAAACGATTGACAAGATTCGCGACAGATTTTACTGGGTCAACTACTGCCAAGATGTGAAATCGTGGTGTCGGCAGTGCTCAACTTGTGCCGCAAGCCAAGGGCCCAAAACAAGATCTAGGGGCAAAATGAAACAGTATAATGTGGGCCTACCGTTTGAACGTATCGCCATTGACGTAGCTGGCCCTTTTCCAGAAACAAATAATGGTAACAAGTACATTTTAGTGGCAATTGACTACTTCAGTAAATGGCCCGAAGTCTTTGCAATCCCCAATCAAGAAGCTGTTACCATAGCAGAGGTCCTTGTGAATAACCTATTCAGCAAATTTGGTGTTCCGTTAGAGCTGCACTCAGATCAAGGACGCAACTTCGAATCCAAGCTTTTCCAGAAAGTCTGTGATTTACTCAACATCCATAAAACACGGACTACCGCCTTACATCCACAATCAGAAGGCATGGTTGAAAGGTTTAACAAGACCATTGAAGAACATTTGTCAAAGGTCGTAGATGAACATCAGAAGGATTGGGACCAACACATACCACTATTTTTAATGGCCTATCGATCAGCAGTCCATGACACGACAGGACTAACACCAGCCATGGTTTTATTTGGAAGAGAACTCCGCTTACCCTGCGACCTATTATTCGGAACGCCAGACAACCAGGATATGGAAATTCAAGACTACGCGTACTCCCTTAAGGAAAAGTTACTATACATCCATGAATTAGTCAGAGAAAACACGGAGAAAACCAGTGACCGAATGAAGACACGATATGATCTCAAAGCTAATTCTATGGGATTTCAGATGAACGATAAAGTCTGGTTATATAATCCGCAAAGGAAGAAAGGAAGATCTCCCAAGATAACGCCAGTATGGGAAGGACCCTATACAGTCATCAAAAGAATTAATGACGTTGTGTATAGAATTCAGCGAAGTCCTAGAAGCAAACTGAAAGTTGTTCACCTCGACAGACTGAAAGCATACCACGGACATGCAGTATCTGATCGGGACGATCAGGTTTAAGAGGGAGGCAATGTCACGACTAACAACCATCCGAACGTTTTTGTGCTACCCTATAGAACTAGCCGTCCCGCCGTGCCCCTCGCTTCTCTGTCTGTATGAATCATCGACCGGCCCGCCGCGAAGTTACGGGATAGCTGGAATTATCTCGATGTCCTCGTCGAGATCATATAGAGTGGCCTTGGAATACTTCCCGAATATTCGTGATAGATTTGAGATTATATATAAGCAGACCTAAGTCAGTCGGTTAGTAGTTCAGTTCAGTTAATCATTGAGTGTTGAATAGATATTAGTAGTAAAGTTATAAGAGTAGTTTAGAGTGTTAAATTTGTATACAGTGGTAGTGAATAAAGAGAGTATTAGTTGAAAATAGCAAAGTTGTAATTCTGTTAAGAACCCACGGGAAAAACGTAACAATATTTATTATTTGCAGGTGCCTGGTGGTAGGAATCATAACGGAGCCTCCAGCGAAACAGAAGAAGACAATATGCCAGAGGCCTGTGTTTCACCAGGCAAAAATTTGCTGAATAGTTGCAGTATGGCACCAACTAGGTGAGTGTGGGGATAATTTTGAAACAAAAGTTACTACTTGTGAATCGTTTTAATTTATTCATTTACAACTAGATTCATGAATTCATTACAGGCCCTTTGAATATATGTACAGTTAGTATCACCATGACCGATCCATTATTAGAGCTTGCAAATAGTTACACTAGTTGTTGACGTATCGCAAACATTAGAAAAACTTATAATTTTATAAAATATTCGACCTAAAATGTGAGAATCGCCCATCTCTGTCGAACACATTATTTTATTTATAATTCCGTCCTTATTCAACGCATTGAAAAACGATTAAATTGGAAACTTTTATACTTTTATGTTGAAATGAAAGTATGAGTAAATTTGGGCCAAATTTTTGAATTTGGTTTTTGACGGTATGGGTCCAAAAAGAAGAAAAATTGGCCAAAGTTTTTAAAAAATTATTCCCAAAGCCCTAGATTTTCCGAAACGTTGGCCAAGGGAATTTTAGTTTTTCTTGTTTCTTGTTTCTTAGCTCACACCCAAAGAGCCAATGTAAAAATTATTAGCAAATCGCAAGGAATACCTAAGAATAGGAAAAAATAGGAAATTAGGTTTTATTTAAAATCTAAAATCTCACAAATATTAAAGAACTAGGTAAATAAAACTTTAATAACAAAACTAAATTTAACTCATAAGCAAAACGCTAAAGTATATAACTTCAGTGTTTTTGCGAAATGGAAATTCAACACTAACATAAAAATAGCAAAAACATACAACAAATAAATACATAAATAAATAACCTAATTGTGTATTTAATTGTTGTATGTTTTTGCTACTTTTATGTTAATGTTGAATTTCCATTTCGCACAAACACTAAAGTAGTACTTTAGCGTTTTGCTTATGAGTTATATTTAGTTTTGTTATCAAAATTTTATTTACCTATAGCTCTTTAACATTTGTGAGAATTTAGATTTGAAATAAAAGCTAATTTTCTACCTTTTCCTATTCTTAGGTATTGCTTGCAACTCTAATAATTTTTAAATTGGCTTTTTATGGGTGCGGGTTAAGAAACAAGATACACTAGGATTCCCTTGGCCAACGTTTCGGAAATCTAGGGCTTTGTGGGTATATTTTTCAAAACGGCGAAAGAAAGCTTATTTTTTTTTCTTTCTGGATCCATACCGTCAAAAACCAAATTCAAATCCTTGATATTAATGTTTGTCTAGCCCAAGTTTACCCATACTTCCATTTCAATATAAAAGGATAAATGTTTCCAATTATAAATAAAATAATTTGTTAAACATAGATGGGCGATTGATTCATACATTTTAGGGCGAATTTTTCATAAAATTATGAATTTTTCTTATATAAGTTGATGATGGTTGCTAGAAGACGAAACGTCGGATTTAAATTTAACAATGCCTTCTTGTAGAGAGGAAAAAGCGGCAACGAAAAAGTGTTATTTATTTTAAAATATTTTTTCAAATAACGTCAGAAAAAATAAAAAAAAGCGGGTTGCACTCCGGGAGTGCCGGCAGAAGTGAAAACTGATGTGCAAACATTAACGTTGTGCGTTTTTGAATATTTTGGAATTGTTAGGGCATAATTTCGCACGAATTGCTTTATTTATTGGTATAAAAGTACTATCATTTATGTGGTAAAATACAATATTCATTTATTGCGCTATCGTACGCAAACATGATAATTTATATTACATAAAAAATTTAACACTTCAGAACTATTACAACCTTTCCCGAAATTCAATATCAAAAAAACGAAAAAAAATCTTTATTCAAAATCAAAATTTTCGAATTTTTTTTTTAAATAACGCCTTTTTTGCTTTTTCCATTTTTGCCGTCACGGATCTCGTAGCTCAACTCCTTCCCTTTTTTTTTCGCCGAAAAACGCTTTTCCCTCCCCCCTCCATTTATTTTTTATTAATTTTTGTTTTATTTCTTTATAACCTACTTTTGGGCACTTTCCGAGTGTCGTTCTCCCTTTTTGTCAATTTATCCCCTCTACCTGTAAAAAAAATCGTGGGAGGGGGTGAATTTTTTTTCGCCTCCCGTAGGGTCCACGTATGGGGACCCTGTCGAGCTCAGAATTTCGCTCCGATGCACCGTTGCAGAGCTACGGCCAAAAAACGGGTTTTCCCCATGCTTCCCCCTTAACGTGGAGCCCCGTCGCCCCCCCATATGGCCCAAGGTAGCCACCCAGGTACCACACCTCCCCTAAAAATTTGGTCCCCCTACCTCATCCCGTTCTGTCGGAATTAATTATTTAATTTTTTTCTTCTCCTCTTCTCTCGGCTCTCACAACGCCGCTAAAGAAGTTTTCAAAAATAGGCTGTTTTTTCCGGATATCTATGAAAGTGTTCACAATTTTTCAAATTTCAAAACGCCATCTTGTTGGACATCAAATTGCGCAACTTTACCTTAATTTACCCGACCTCGTATCTCTTACGGTTCCCGAGATCCCCATGCATGCACTCAAATTGTAGCACCCTGTATATCTGCAGCATATTAACCCAGTAAGTGTCATTTCAAGTCAAAATCACTTTATTCCTAGAATAACTACTATGGTTACAATTATTATACGTTACGGTTTGAAAATGTTCAATTATATAAAATAATTCAGTTATGCCATAATAAAATCAAGCTAAACTTACTTGCCAGAGCCTACTCCTTAAAATTTAGGTCGAATAAAAATCTTCAAAAACATCCATTTTCTAGTGAGTTTATTTTACTTTTAGCTAAGTGTTGATATCGCTGTTCTGAATTCATGGATCAGTAAAAAATCTGGAGATGTAAAATATCAATTAGACATCACAGAATGAATTTCATGGCTTTTTGGCATATTCACATAAATTGCCAGATCATTGCATATGTGTATTCGCCTTTTCCTTCTAATGCTTCTAAAGTATCATAGCAAATTGGGAAATGTAAATGTGTGTATTTTAATTAGTTTCAAAAAGTGACAGTATATATGTCTGTAATAAATTATCTCTCGATTTGTCTACATCAAAAATATCCCTAGATTTATTACCAAAAGTGTTTGGCACTTTTTTGAATAAAAAAGGATATAAAACAATTGGTTGATTTGTCTAGAAGAAAACTACACCATGCTGTATTGTTTTGTGGTTCACTTAGCTTTACTTACCGATTTTCCTTAAGGAGTTACTTTTTAGACTTTATAACCGGTTGCAAGTACAGAGTTATTGATTATAAATGGACGTCCTATCTATCTCAATTATTTGATGAGTTACAAATAAATCTAAATATAAAAGTTGTTTTTTTTTTTTTAATTTTGTTATAGTGTACAATAAAACACAATCGAGCATCACATTTTTGGCATACGACATGAAGTAGTCATTTTTTGAATATTATTTTTGAGTTTTATAGAGCTTTTAATTCTTCATTCAACGGTTTCATGATGTTTTTGTGTAAAATAAAGGAGATAAAAGCGTTTTCTGAATTTTGAAGAAGTTGGCCATGCACGCAATGCAAACTGAAAATGGCATAAGTTTATATTTGCAGTAATGTCACCAAACGTTTAATAATTGTGAATTTAATGATGGATATTTCTTCTTCTTCTTCAAGTGCCTATTCGCTTCGAATATTGGCGACCATCCTGGATATAATAACCTTGTTGACTGCTGCTTTAAACAGTTCTGTGGTTGTTTTTAAATACCATGTCCTTAGGTTCTTGAGCCATGATATCCTTCTTCTTCCGGGCCCTCTCCTTCCTAACACTTTTCCTTGGAGGATGGATTTTAAGAGTTTGTATTTGGAGTCATTTCTCATTATATGCCCGAGATTTCCAGTTCTTAATCGTGTTCATCACCTCTTTTTCCTTCCTCATTCTTTCCAGTACTGTTTCGTTGGTCACGTCACTCTATCTACCCATGATAATTCTTAGGATCCTTCCGTAGAGCCACATCTCGAAGGCCTCGAGTTTCTTTTGTGTGGCTTCGGTCAATGTCCAGGATTCCATGCCTATTGTATAATATGCAGAACACATAGCAGCACAGGATTTTTACTTTGATATCTAATTTGAGGTAGTGGCTTTTGAAAAGCTTAGATATTTTGATATGTTCTACATCTGATTTCTTGTGAGTGGTCCCACTGTTCGTTTACTTAGGTTCCCAGGTAGACAAATTTGGATACCCGTTCTATTGGTATATTTTTAATACATAGTTGGCAGTTTTCTTTCTTCTCTTTACTTATGACCATAATTTTGTTTTGTTGATGTTCATTTTTAGCCCATATCGCTCACTTACGTCATTCATTTTATTCATTAGCTGTTGTAGGCCCTCTATACTATTTGCAAATAGGACGGTATCATCTGCATAGCGGATAGTATTTAGTCGTTCACCGTTTACAAGAATTCCATTCTCATCGTTTTCCACAGCTTCTCTAAATATCTCTTCAGAATACAGATTGAATATCAGAGGGGAGATGATACACCCTTGTCGTACGCTCCACTGAATGTTAACTGCCTCTGCTGTTTCATCTCCAGCGTTGATTTTTATGGTGGCTGTCTGGTTCCAGTACAAGTTTTGTATAATTCTGAGATCTGTATCATCCATTTCGGTTTCTTCCAGTACTTGTATCATCTTCTAGTGTTGGATTTTGTCAAACGCCTTTTGGTAGTCTACAAAGCAGGTATAAATATCGCAATTCATCTCCCTACGCCGCCGGCGCAGTAGGAATATACTTGTATACTGAACAGTGCTTCTCTTGTTCCCACTCCTTTCAATAAGCCAAATTGTGTGTCTGCAACTCTCTCTTCGCATATATTGTATTTTCTGCAATGGAGAAAAGCTCATTAAGCTTATGGTTCTATATTCTCCGCATTTCTTTGCCCTTTGTTTCCTGGACAGCAATATAAATTCAGAAATGAGCCATTCTTTCGGGATATTGCCGGTGTCATAGATATTGTTAAATATTTTCATTAATTTTTATTGATTCTTCATCCAAAAGTTAAGGAACTCTGTATCCCATCCGGTCCTGGAGCTTTCCCTTCTCTCAACGTTTTATGGCTGCTTCTATCTCACTTGTTAGGATTGGTGGTCCAGTTTCTGTTGATAAGGAAGGGGGATCTCCTCTCTCATCGAAGAACAAATTCTCTATGAATTTTTTCCAAGTGTCTATAATACTTCCTTGGTCCACAATAAGTTCTCCGTTGTCATTGACGAGTTTTCCTACTGTTCTTTTTTTGCCAGTTATTTCTCTTACTCTTTTATGTACATTGAAGTCATCAAATTTCTATTGCAATGTTTCTATTTCATGACATTTTTCTTCCATTTCTTTCTGCTTGGCGTCTCTGATCTTCCTTTGTATTTCGCGGTGTATCTCCCTGTATGTGGTTATGTTATTCTGGTGTTTTCTTCCATCTTCCATCATCTGTAGTATTTTCTCTTTCATCCACGTCTTGTTTTGTCTTCCTTCATTCTTCAGAAATTTGTCTTTGACCTCCTCTACCACTTTGTCAGCTGAATGTATTTTCTCTTCCGTGTTTCTGGCTTTTTCCTCGATTTCTCTACAGTTTTCATTCAGGGCTTTACTTATTTTGTCCTTCAGTATTCTGTCTTTCAATTTTCTGAATCCTGTTCTTAGAAATTTTTCTTCGTATTTTCTTATACCCGGTTTTGTATTCTCCCACTAGAGGGATGTGATCGGACTGAATGTCAGCGCCTGGATAGGATTTTACACTTGTGAAGCTGTTTCTATATTTTGCGTTTACTAGGATATAATCTATTTGATTTCTTATGATGGCGTTTTCACGATTATCTCTAGGCGACTTCCACCTATACAGGCGCCTAGGTGGGAGTTTGAAAAAGGTGTTCAGAACAATTAAGTTGTGTTCCGTCGCAAACATAATCAGAGTTTCTCCTCTGTCGTTGCTCTCTCCGAGCCCGTGTGGTCCACCATAATGTTCTTCCCCTCCTTTACCTATTTTTGCATTGAAATCTCCCATAAATATAAGAAGTTCATGTTTCGGTAGGTTTTTTATGGTACTGTGAATCTGATCGTAGAATTCCTGTATTTATTCGTCCCTATGATCGGTTGTAGGTGCGTAGACTTGAATGATATTAGTGTTCACTAGTGAAGGGTTGATTTGTATGAGCAGGATTCTGTCGTTTACTGGGACAAAATTACGTACGTGTTTTACTACACTTTTGTGAACAAGCATTCCCACTCCGTGTTCTTATTTGTCATTCATGGATCCTGAATAGTACACTCTGTGTCCATCTACGTCGTAGTAGCTTGAGTCGGGCCATCTTATTTCACTTGCACCCATTATGCTGATTTTCATACACTACATCTCCTTGAGCGCACATCGAATTTTTCCAGCTTGAGCCACTGTTCACACATTCCATATGCATATTCTCTCAATTTGGTTTGTGTTGGTCTTTTTGTGATTGTGATTCATGTTTCTGTTCATAACCGCTACCCCCGGAGATCCGATCGGGGAGCTTATTACTCCGGACTTGTGATTTGATTTGAACATATCCATAATGATCTGTACTAGGGAAAATCAATATGATCTTTAACGTAGTGGTTTCCCCTTGCCTTCTGCATTCTCCTGCCGTTGGCCGTATTGGTTCATGCGCCTTTTGAACCGATTTCTCAGTCCAAGGACCAGAGATGGCCCTACCTCTTAACTGCAACTGCACCTGAAGCTGTTGGCTATTAAGAGGGGGGATTAATCATTCTGTCAACAGAGCCTCGTCAGTTTCTAGCAGGGTGCACCAACGTGCAAGTGAGTTTGTCATGGGTATTTGGAAAGTGAAAAACGAGATATATTTTAAGTATTTATTAAAATTGATTATCACAAAAGACAAGCACAACAGCAATATGAAAGGTTTTATAAAGACGAATTCCTTTCCTAAATACATATCCCAACTTTGCAATTAATTATGAAAGCCAATACAGTGGAAAAGCTAGTCAACATGTGGTGTGGCATATTAAACGAACAAATTGTTGGCTCCTTTTTCCTGAATAACCTCAACGAAGAAATGTTATTTTTGTTACAAGTATACCTAAAATAAAGTTTTTCAGGACGAATCATTGCTGTTTCTATAGCAGATGAGTCTTGAAAACTTCATTTAGGTAAGTACGTGTGACCAACACTATTTTTTGTCATACGTTCCCAAAATTTTGCTATACGCTTTTTATAATTCTTCAGAACGCTTAAATTTGCAAATTCTCCATAATTTTTTAAATCATAATGTTCGAAAAAGTTCGCCTAGAAATTGATATCGTAGCAACAAGTTTGTCTATTTGATAATTTTGTCAGGCCATTCGAAATTTGTCAGAAAGTCACATAAATCTTAAAATGTTCCAAAATCTGGAATGTATTGCCAATTAAGGCCAAAGAAATCGTGCTGGATTTACTTCTTGTGAAGTCTGGTGTCATTTACCATAAAGAATATCATGCTTCCAATAAATGGAAATACGAAAATGGCTTACTCGTTGTAAATGAAGATGTATTGCTAAATTATTTCCACGAAAAAGTAAATACTTATTTAAAAAAAAAACTAAATACTTACTTACGCAAGATGTATTTTGAGACTTTTAGATTAAAATAGTACTACCTTAAATTACAGTCACAAACGTTCAAACCGTCGACAGTTTGATCCAATTCTAAGGAATTTTGGAACAGTCCGTAAAGGTTGCCATGACGACTTTTAGGGACTAGGCCGAAAAAGAAGCATCTTACGGACTTAAATAAGTCCGTAAATAGTTATTTTTGTTACAAGTGCCTAAAATGGAGTTTTTCAGGACGAATCATTGCTGTTTCCGGACGAGGCATTAGCCGAGTCCGAAATAGCAGATGAGTCCTGAAAACTTCATTTAGGTACGTGTGACAAACCCTATTTTTTGTCATACGCTCCCAAAATTTAATTTTTATTTATACGCTTTTTGCAATTCTTCAGAACGCCTAAATTTGCAAATTTACCATAATTTTTGAAATCATAATGTACGACAAAGTTAGCTTAGAATTTGATATCGTAGCAACTATTTGACAATTTTGTCATGTCATTCGAAATTTTTGACATTTAGACATATTCAGGAATTTTGTAATAGTCCGTAAAGGTTGCCATGACGACTTTTAGGGACTAGGCCTAAAAAGAAGCATTTTACGGACTCAAATGAGTCCGTAAAATAGCTATTTTTGGGAGCGTATGACAAAAATAGCTATTTTTGGGAGCGTATGACAAAAATGATTTTTATGGATTTGCCTTGAGAAAATGTGTACTTCCAGTTAGATGGTGCCTCAGCACATAGTTCTCTGATAGAAATGTTTCAAATGTATAATATGTTCATATGATGTGGATAGGGAGAAATAGCCCTTTAGAACATGGCCTCCTAGATCGCCTGATATTACCCCTTGTGATTTTTTTCTATGGAGGTACTTAAAAAATAAAATGTATGTTACTCGGGCGTCTAACAGAGAACAACATTTGTAATGATTGGTGCAGCATGTCAAAAGATAAGTGTCAAACTTTAAGAAAAAATTGTGAATTTTTAAGTTTGATATCGCAATTAAATAAACAAGTTTTACCTTAATATCCTTTGCCGAAAAATTGACCCTCTTATTTACCCTCTTAACACCACACGCCAACGAAAAAATGAAAATTTTTACTACGCCAAATATTTAATTTTTCCAACATAGGCATTTACCTCCCAAATTTTAAGAAAATCACATTATCAATAACATAATTTTGGGTGACAGAATAACGTTATTCATGTTTGAAGAAATTCCTACTAAGACACTAAAATCGCCTAAAATGCATCTTTAATGCGTTGTCATTCTGCTAGTTGTCAAGACTATAGCTAAGGATAACTAGAAGATGTTGGCAACGGCGCGCAATCTGCGCTTTATGCACTTCCCAACAACCCAACGGCAACCGCGCAAATCGCGCAATTCAGTATTGCTTGAGACTCTGCTCGGAACATGTTGATGTGATCCGATTTCGCGGCGCGACGTTTTTATTGGTGTAAGGTGTAAATTAGAACTATTTTATTTTTACGTTGCTCGATAGTCTTTTCTACAGTCCATTATCTAATTATGAAATAATAATGAAGATGCGTAGTGCGTTCCGGTAACAATTTTCGTCGCATGAGCTCCAAATTAACCGGGGATCTAGGAAAAAACAACCAGCGACGTACTCGCTATTTTTCAAATTTGCATTACTATTTTGCGGCGCGGTGTTGCCAATAACAGGAATTAAGTACCAGTGTTGCGTAGTACTGATGGTAGACAGTTTCAATGATATTCCATGCTCATGCAAGTGATCGCTCAGGTGGACACCAGGGTGGTTCTAATGGATATAATGTGTCTAATAGGCAGCTTATATCTCGACCCCCTAACCATTATACTCATTGTAACACTTATGATCTTGCCGGACAGATTAATGCGGCTTCAGTACAACCCTCGGTGCAACCCATCACTCCTATCAGCAATGTAGATAATCACAGTAACACTAGAAGCCGTGCTGGAACTGATCGCATGGCGAATCGTGAATGGTACCAACCACCTCAACCTGCTTACAGCTATGTTGCTCCTAGGTTAGTTCCATTTCTCCATTTTTTTAAAAACAAAACGCTTTATCAGCATGAGGCTATAAGTGTAACTTATTATTTTAGATGTGTATTTTTGTTATAAAGTTTGATCTTGACGAAATGTAGACATGAAATGCATTCTTGTTAGCTGCATGTTTAACTTAGTCAATTTAACAAAAAAGGATAAGAATTTCCAAGCAATAGTTCCTACATTTACATTATAACTCGTGTAAAGACTACATTTTCCACTGATTTGCATAACCGCGACAAAGCATAATGAATAAATCTTTCAAGTTGTGGTACTAGAACTCTGTCTTAAAATGTCAAAATCTCTTCATCGTTTGTATTGGACCGGCTTCGCGGATTCAAACATGTGGAATTGTGGAACAGCAAAGGAGTTACCCTCGAAGTTACCTAATCTACTTACATATTAAAAAGAGTCATATTTTATGCCTCGTTTTATGCGAAAGAGAGTGGGAATGAGTTTCATCCAATACATGAGTTCACTGATAATTTTTCAGGTTCTGTGGTTTGCTTGCTGGATACACTTCCATACCTACTACCCTTTGCATTTAATAATTTAAAATGCATTAATACGAGCTTATTTTATTTTATAAAAGGCTGAATGAATGTTCTCCATTTAAGAATGAGGTTTTAAAAGGCCTAGAGTAAAATATGTATGGTGCAATAATAGAATAGAAATCAGTTTCCTCATATCTAATCGACTATAATGGAAATTGCGAAGGGCGGCTAACTTGCCAATATTTGTATATCGATTTCGGAAATTGCAGGGATTTCGACAGCTTTTAAGGGATGTCGGGATTTCGAAAGGATTTTGGATCGATATCCGATGGATTTACGAATTAGCATTGAGCCGGTATTATTGGCCGGTAGTTAATGTGTTTGTGTTTGGGTTATATGTATTTATGCATGCTCAATGATTATAAACTAAATCACGGATTTAAAATCGATATACAACAAAAAGTAATTTTATATTCAACAAGGTGCAGTACGTATAACAAAAGTATTAGCTTGTGGACTGTTTTTTTTTCTGAAATTTTTTGCAAACCCCCTATCTTTGGGCCGTAGAACACGAATCGGATTTTTTTTTCGGTTTTTCCAGAAAAAAAATAGTTTATCATTTTTCCAGTTACTAAAACTATCGCAGAACTTGACGAAATTTGGCATCTTGGTAGATTTTGGGATGCTCATCACGAATCTGAAGTCAATTCGATCGGGTGACGTTTCCTTCTCGAGATATTCATCCTCATTGATATCGTTTGAAAATCGTTTGTCACGGTTTTCCCTTCTTTTATTTCAAACCGACACATTTGACTCACTTTATACGTTTAAATGATTGATAAAGTAGTTAAAATGTGTTGGTTTGAATTCAAAAAAGGAAACATCGCGAAAAAAACGGAATATCTCGAAAACTAAACGTCGCGTCGCCCGATCGAATTGACTTCAGATTCGTGATTAGCATCTCGAAATCTACCATGATGCCAATTTTCTTCGAGATCGGCGATAATTTCAGTAACTGGAAAATTGAAAATATTTTTTTTTCCAGGAAAACCGAAAAAAAAACTTTGGATTCGCTATCAGAAGAAAAAAAGGATAGACCGGCAATCGAGCCGGCAATAGTGTACCCTCGAGTGTACCCATGCTGTTCAAGAATTGCGAGACGATACCACTAAGGATTTCGAAAAATCCTCGAAAAAATCTATTTGAATTTGGAATAGGATTTCGGGATTTCGAAAGGATTTCGGATAGATTTCGATTTGATTTCCGCTGAATTTCAGAAGGGTTTCTAAAGGATTTCGCGGGAGTTCGGAAGAAAATGTACAATGATTTCGGGAGTGAGCCGCCACACGAGAAAATGTTTATTTAAGCATGATAGGGAAAAGGAAAAAACCGAGAATAATCTCATTCCGGAGAATATTCTTTTAGGAATATGCTCACTAAAAACCCAGAATAATCTCATTCCGGAGAATATTCTTTTAGGAATATGCTCACTTTCCATCACTGGATACTAGAAATATCTCGAGAAATATACGAACTTTTTTTGATATTTCGCCATTAACGGACAAACAAGAGGTCGAATAATATTCCCCACTGTTAGCGAGCCTGTTTTGACACTAAGAAACTGACACCTCCAGAGTAAGATTCGCGTCTACCTAACCGAATTTTGAGCCTTCACGCATGCGTACGTGCTATTTCATATATTGTTCAAAGATCTTTTTTCACGATTTTGGGCATTGCCATCGATTAGATTGTTAGTTCAGGTTAGTTTTGTTTGGTTGTGCCCTCGGCTGTGCCCCTGGGAGTAGCGGAGCTACGCACGCGTGAAGTGAAATATTAGAACGACAACACCGGGCTGCTGTCAAATGCGCAGGTCCGAAGGTCGAAAATTTGTGGTAAGTAGACGTGAGTAGAGTTCCGCATCAGCTGTATGAGTGTGGAACGGTTCTTTCTAAACCAGTCTACCAGCTCTTTTAGATGCTTAAATTAAAAAAAAATCGCTGGTATCTGAATCTAACGCATGACTCAAGGCGTGATCTAATTCTGTTTCGGTATTGTGGATAAAACTCCGTTTTAGTGCATGTTGTCGAAGGTTCCAAACCCCAACATAGTCAAGACTTGATGATAGTTTCTTATAGTTTTGCAACTGATAACATGAGGGGATTCATCTGACCAATCTTAAGTGTGTTCGTTTGATGGAGAAATACAAAAAATTATCAGTTGTTAGATACGAGGTTAGATATAAAGTCGCCGCAACAATATAGAACCCTCGAGAGAACCAAAGTATAGGTACACTGATAAAAGAGATTACTTAATTTGAATAAAAATGGAGTTTATTCAAATACATATTTGTTTTCTATAAGTATGCGAAACAAATATTTCTTTGTTACTGCGACTAAACAAATAATTATTTAAGTAAAATGAATAGGATTTTGAAGAAACGACATAAGTTATTTGATTGAAGTATTTTTTTTAATACCAGCGGCAAAAATTTTGAATCTAATGCGTTATTTATTTGATTTAAATAACTTTTTTACGTAGCTACCCGCTGTTTTTAAACAAATAAATGATTTATTTGGTTAAAACATAGTTTTTTTATATGACTTGCTGCAGTTTTTAAACAAATACATGACTTATTTAGTTGAAATGTTTTATGTTTAATATGAATATCAGAGTTATATGATTTAAATATGCATTTAATAGCTCTGAACTTGTTTAGGTAGAAAACATCATTGGTTTACTGAAATATTTAAAGTAATCGTTTAAAGGAAATATTTATTTTATTTAACAAATTAATTTGGTTCGATCTGCTTACAGGATAGGTGTACAGGTTGGCTCGAATTCGTGTCTATGTATGGGGAACTCGAAAACCGTAAGAGATACAATGTCGGTCAAATTAAGGCAAAATTGCGCATTTAGGTGCCTAACAAGATGCCGTTTAGAAAGTTTTAAAATTCCGAGTATTTACGGAGACATCCGGAAAAAAACGAAATCTTGAAAATTTTTTTTTCCTGAGCTTATTTAGAAACGGTTTTCAAATCTAATTACACTTTTGCATTGCCACTTTCTCCGCTCTATTCAATGATGATATCCAGTTTGAAATCTGACGTTTCGTCTTCAAGGGATCATCATTAACTTTCTTTTTTAAATAGGAACTTTAATTTTTCTTCTCGTTTTTCAGATGGTATTGGCGTTATTAATATGAGTATGTGTTTTTATTGTTTTTATTTTTTTTTTTAATTTTTATTTAATATATTTTGCTTTGGCGTGATTTAAATAATTAAAAATCAGTACTTTTGAAATTTTCATATTCTATAAAAATATTTTATTTGTTTTTTTGTATTAAGTGGTAAATTGGAGCCCCTATTAAAAATAAAAAAGAGTAAAATTATTTTTTACGAGAATGTGGCCGTGAACCATTAGCCAAACAATTTGCTTAGTGCAAAGATAATATATTTTTACCTTTTAACCAATTAAAACAATTATTTAATAGAGAACATCAACAATTTATAATCATACTACGCGTACTATAGGTACTTTGATAGAAAAACACGCCTAGTATAATTTTGCTTATAAATTTTATTTTTACGCAAAATTCCAATAGATGTTTTTCCATCCATCAGTACCTATAGTATCACGTAGTATGATTATAAATTGTTGATGTTCTCTATTAAATATTTTTTTTATTTGGTTAAAAGTTGAGAATATTTTATCTTTGCAGTAAGCAACTTGTTTAATTAATATAGTTCATGGCCATATTCTCGTAAGAAATAATTTAATTATTTTTTATTTTTAATACGCCCCAATTTAACACAAAAAACAAAATAAAATATTTTTATAGAATATAAAAATTTCAAAAGTACTCTACCTTAAATTATTTAAAATTACGCCAAAGCAAAATATATAATTAAAAAAATAATAAAAAAAATATACACATAATCATATTAATAACGCCAATTCCATCTGAAAAACGATAAAAAAAACTGAAGTTCGTATTTAAAAAAAGAAAGTTGATGATGATCCCTTGAAGACGAAACGTCGGATTTCAAACTGGATACCATCATTAGATAGAGCAGAAAAAGTGGCAATGCAAAAGTGCAATTCAGTTTGAAATCCGTTTTTAAATAAGCCCAGGAAAAAATAAAACGATTTTTCAAAAATTCGGCTTTTCCGGATATCTCCGGAAATATTCTAAATTTTAAAACTTTCTAAACGGCATATTGTTAGGCACCTAAATGCGCAATTTTGCCTTAATTTGACCGACAATGTATCTCTTACGATTTTCGAGTTCCCCATACATAGACGCGAATTCGAGCCACCCTGTACACACAGGGCATTCAGGAAGCGTGGCTTTGTTTTTTTTTATAATAATGACGTGACATTAAAAAATGTATTGAAATATTTTTTATGCATTGCACAGCAGATTATTTCAAATTTCTCATTATCATCATTATAAAAAAAACAATGCCAGCGTGCTCCCTGATAGAATGTCCTGTATATATGTATAGACCGAGGTATAGACTTAATAAAAGATAATTTCTATATAACATTTAACGGGGCATATTTTCTATCGCTTTGATAAGAATATAAGAATAAGTCAATTAAGTATGCAGAAAAATATACACAAATAATTTTTGCATTAATTTATTTAAAAAATATATATATCCTACAACGAGACAGTAAAGAGAATGCAACAGGGTTTAAATCTTTTATTTTTCTATTTTTTTGTATAAAAAATAGTCTACTTGTAGTATTTGAACAAAAAATAAGAAACAAAATGAATAGCCTATATAAGTGTTATAGGTACACTTAGGTAGGCATATAACAACACATAAAAAATCCTCTTGTCAAAGAACAAAATAAAAAATATATATTCTACTTGGCAATTGCTTGGGCAGTTGTATTAATAGGTACCTATAAGTATTATACCAAAGAGTTATACCATATAACAAAAAATAAAAACCTTTTCAAGAAACAACATTAATATAGTTAAATTCTACTAACTATTCTACCTAATCCATTTTTCGCTATATGGGTTATGGCAAGCATGGAATACAAAACAGTGATGATGACAAAATACCAGTATATCGTTGACTGCGGGCAAGATTGGTAAACGTTACTAATCTTGGACTGCGGTCACTACGCGGGTTTTTACACCCAAAAAACGATTGAAGCCGCGTCGCGTCGGCCGGGTGGTACAACGACTATACGACAAAATGTGACGAATCATAGACAGTTAGACAGAGCCGAGGACAGAGCACAGCGCGCTCGACTGCGCGTAAGAACGACCGGGACGCGAATTAAAACCAAGGGATTTCGAGTGACAAATTGGTTGTTCTAAGCAAGATGTATTTGTTCTAAGTAAATATTTATTTTAAAGCAATAAAAAAACTGTCTGTCCAAGTAAATACATTTTGTTTGACCGAAACAAGGCATAAAGCAAGCAAATATTAGAGCAAAAGCAAATAAGTCGATTTTTTTGCTATAACCATAATTTATATCAACCAAATAAAATGTATTTAATTGTTATAAAAATACCTAATTCAAACTAAGTATTTGTCTTGGTTCAACTTTTTAATAAAAATTTTATCAGTGTATATATTAATATGTACCTAGAAATATGTTCTTGATTTTATGTAAGTAGATAATTTAAATAACAAATTCCAAAAATATATAAAACGACAAACTCCTCCAAAGAAAAAGTTTAAAAAATAATATGCTGTGATGCGACTATATTCGCACGCATGGCTAAAAAATAATACTTGACGATTTTCCGACAATATCATTTTCATTCCTTCGCATATTTCACTTTTCGTATGGCCCTCCGTTTGCTTCGCTCTCTACGCGGGCTCAAGAAAAGGAAACTAACCAGGTGCTAACCCAAACTAACCCAAGACATACCCAAAAACAAGAAAAAAACAATTTAGAAATATAACTTTAAAAAAAATAAAACACCGACGGGGTTTGAACTAGAGTCGCCGAAGTGAAGGCAAACATTACAAACCCCTAGACCACCAGAACACATACAAACGACTGGTTGCATCACAAAGACAAGGCGCGCACGCAGGAATGAAAGTGACCTCGAAAATGACATCGTCTTATTATCCGCAAATCAAAATAATGGGCAACCCTGGGAACAACCTATACACGAGTTAGGCGATCAAGTAAATAAACACTTTTTGTAATCTTTCTACCGACGTAATCGACGTTTGTAATCTCGTCTATAATATGTAGTCGACTCGGTAGTCGACGATTATATTCTTATAGATAATAAGGACAGTTGTTGTTTTTATTGCCGATTATGCTGGTTTAGATGATGAAAAATGTCTATTTAGTTATTTCGCTATGTCTTACCATTATTTTGGGTCCTAATCATGTATGGACTACTCCCTGATTTTCGTGATAAGTACGTTTTTGGAAAAAATCCTCGTACATGTTGACTTTGTTTGTAAGAGGAAAATTTTTTGGTAAAATTATAATTTTTGTGGCCAGTTAGGTTTTATCAACTTTTAATCGAAATTCTTTAATGACATTATCTTTGGGAAAAAGTTATTTTTTAAACCCAGCTGCTCAACTTTTTGATCTTATATAGGGGGATTAATTAAAATAAAATAACATTCAAAATTTATCTACTATTTTACTTACCAACTTTTTACTTTAGCAAGTGTTCAAAATGTACAAAATACAGGTTTTGTTCAAAGCGGTTTCGGACGTTGTGAAGCACTTCAAGTGTAATTTTTCGACATTCATTAATAATCCGTTGACGTAAATCATCTAGAGATGCTGGTTAAGTTTAATTTTAGTCCTTAAGTGAGTGACCCCATAAAAAAGTTTAACGGACTTAAATCTAGTGACCTTGCGGACCACTCCACTGATCCTCTTCGGCCAGGAAAAGTTTCGTCTGAATACTCACGAACAGCAACGCTATAATGGGGAGGTGTCCCATTTTGTTGAAATATCAACTCATAATCATTGTAACGGTCACTATATTATTTAAGAATGTGTGCCAATGCGGGATCGACACTATCTTGTAACAATTGCAAGTACATTATTTGCCCTGTAGGATATCCCGGTAGAATAAAGGGACCAACAACACAGTCGCCATAAATTCCAGCCCATACATCTAGCTTCTGAGGATGTTGAATGTGAAGTTCGTGAAATAAGTGTGAGTTTAAACATACCAATACCGACCGTTATGACGATTAATAGTCCCGTTCAGAAAAAAACGAACACTGACAAACCCGAACAAATGTTGAACAACAAATTCGGGTTGTTCATTATCCGTTCACTGATTAGGTAGGTAACTCGCAAAACTTCTAACGTCTGTAAAAGTCATCTTCATCTAATTTTGTACAGGTAGAATTTATGCAAATATCTCCGCAAATATTTATGTATTTGCCTTATTTTATTTGCCACCGGTCATATCTCTCTAAATTTGGCTAAAAGTTCAATAACGTATTTTCCTCGGTATTTTCAATTAACATGCTTTTCTGGATTTCGGTCATTAAACAACTGCGCTGTAATGTTAGCGCACTTACCGTTTTCATAATACTTTAATTATCGAAATATTTTCCGCAGTTGGATAAACCATTTTGATCAAAATAATAAGTTGAAATTCAAAATACTGTGAGATACTAAATGCAGAAGTGAAATTATTATTTATCACTTCTATTTTCAACGGACGATAATTTTTTTTGCAGCATCGAATTCTGTTTTAGAAAAAGCACTAAATTGTAAATAAGCAAGTAAAGTCATTCTTGAATAAAAATGGTGCAAGTTGCACTATGAAGCATTTGTATCAATAGTTAAAAAAGCGTTCGTTTTTTGCCAGTTTTTTAACGTGTTTTCTCCGAAACTACTGTTCCAAATTCAAAAAACCAGGAAGCGTTGAAAAGTAAAATCCGAGGTAAAATCGATGGCATTTGAAGGTCCGAGCAATTTTTTTTTCAAACGTTGATATTAAGCCGGGGTCCAGGCATTTGTAGCCAGTGCTGCTAGATCTACCGTTTTCACTCTGTATCTACCGTTCTACCGCAGAGACTAGTAATTCTACCGCAAAATCGGAAATAGAGTAATTCATATGAGTTGATCTATGTTAATGCTTATTGTGAAAAGTAAAAAAGCAATAATCAATGGAATTTTTTTTTGTGAGGTGGAGGAATGCTCCCTTATGCATTCCATAGGGCTATTTCTTCCTATCATTGGTATTAACTGTGTTGTTATTATCCTTACTCTGTTCCTCAGCTCTCTGCAGTCTTTTCTTCATTTCTTCATTCTTGCGTCGTATAGCAATCCAAGATATTTAGCATCTTGTTCCCATTGTATGTTATGTCCTTTTATGATTAGTTGAGGATCCATGAATCTCTTCCTGAATAGCACAGCCTTGGTTTTCTAGGAGTTAATCTTAATTTTATATACATCTGTCCATTTTACGAATGAATGTACTTCTTTTTGTAGTTTCCTGGAAATTAACATTGGGCTTCTATCTCTGACCATAAAGGCGGTATCGTCGGCAAATAGTGATCTAAACACCACTGGAGACTCTGGAAAGTCGCTTGTAAAAATACTATAAAGTATAGGTCCTAACACCATCCCTTGCGGAACGCCTGCCTCCGTTCCCCTTATAGTTGATAATTCGTTGTCTACTCTTGTCTGGAATGTTCTATTCTCCAGGTAACTGAGAATGAGTCTGGTCATGTATATGGGAATGCCTCTTTGTTGCATCTTGAGCACCAGTCCTTGTCGCCACATCTTATCAAACGCCTTTTCGATGTCCATGTATATGGCTCCCACTGCCATGTGTATGTTTAGAGTTTCCATGATGAGCTCGGTATTGCGCAATAGCTGGTGTTCTGCTCCGTGCCCTCTCCTGAACCCAAATTGGCATTTTGGTATAATTTCTTTGGCGTCTAAGATCTTCCCCAATCTTTCTTTAATTATTTTTTTCGATAACTTTCCCCATTACTGGCATCAGGCTAATCGGCCTGTAATTTCCCGGAAATGTTGCGTTTTTCCCTGGCTTCTGAATCAAAAACACTCCTGCGTGCTTCCATACATTTGGGAAATAACCCCAGTTTATCACTGCCGTTGCCAACATTGCTATGAAAGCATAACATTTCTTAGGAATCTTTTTAGCATTTTATTTGTCACTCCATCCAATCCTGGCGCTTTCTTAGTTTTGATGTATTTTATGATGTTTTTGATTTCCTTTGGGGTAACAAATTCTTCAGTTTTTATAAACCCTTTATTTCGTTTAATCCATCTCCACACACTCTCTGCCCTGTCTTCCGTCTGTTGATGTTCTTCGTCATCGTCGTCTGTAATGTTCATTCTAAACGTTTCCTCCAACGTGTCGGCGAATGCTTGCGCCTTATCATAACTTGTGTACGCCATCCCGTTTGTGTCGGCGAATGCTTGCGCGTACGCTATCCCGTTTCTATACCATATAGTGGAGAATCCTTTGTGGACGTCTTCTAACTGCCTTCGCCATCTTTCAAACGGAGCCGGTTTTAGACTCTAATTTCTCAAGTTTATTTTTCCACTTTTGATTCCTGAATTCCCTTAATTCGTTCTTCGTTAATTTGGAATGTTCGTTCAGTATTCCTTTCAGGTCCTCTGTCTTCCTCCTAGTGTAATCTCTCCGAAGTCTTCTATTATTCCTAATTATTTCTTGCAGTCTTTTCGGAAGTGTCTCTATTGATCCCACTCTGACTTCTTTAGTCATAGAATTTGCTTTGTATGCCTTGACCATGATTCCATTTATTTTTGTCGCATAGTCCTCTATGTCTTCTGCTGATTTAATTTTGGGTGGTGGGATATTCCTGCCCAGATATTTCTTGTATCCTACCCAGTTCGTTACTGTTTTGCTCTTGATCATTGGATCAATTCCTTCCCCTATAGTTAATGCAATCGGATTATGATCTGATGCCTCCTCATTCAATGTTTCAATCTGTATTGGTCCTCGAATTTTTTTTGTAATAGCAAACTCTAGAACGTCTGGTAATCCCTGTGCGCTGGGAATATACGTTGGTGCCTCAGGTCCATGTGCTGTCGCAGACATCTCTTCGATCGTCTCCTCCAGTATTCTCCCATTTTGGCATTTCCTATTACTGTGCCACATGTCTGATTTACAATTAAAGTCACCTATTAACACTGTGGGTAGGTTGCCTCTAAATCACTCCACTATGTCGTTTTTCCTTTCGTTTGTTTCCTATAGATTGATGTGATTTTAATATCCTTTTTTATTCTAACCACAATGGTGAAATTTTCAATATCCAAGTTCTGTTTCCCAATAACATATCATGGCAAGTCCCTTCTGACTAGAAAGGCTAGTCCATTTCCAGCTTGCATACCCTCATCCTGTATATATATTATATAATCTTGAAATTACATTGCTGCAGTCTCACGAGTCTCACTCATCATTGTTTCCTGGAGGGCCACCACACTTGCTTTGTGTTCCTCCAGTAACAATTCGACTTCTCCTCTTCGCGCCCGCAAGCCTTTAACATTCCATGATATTATAGCCCCTTAGGTCAAACTTTTGATAAATGCATCCACTTTTTTCATTTTATCTAAGTAACCAGCGTCTTGCCCTTTTTGTGTTTTATTTTCCCCTTTTCTCCTCAAAATTTGTTGTGTATTATCTTTTACGGTCTTTGTTTAACATAGCAGTCACCTTTCTGTGGTCTTCTGGATTCTTGGGGAAAATTCTTATGTTTGGTCCTATCACTTTCGCATAGTTGATCTCGACTATACCATCAATATTCACTTTTTGATGTGTAAACATCTTACGCGGCGGTATGGCGGTAAATCTCGGCAAATGGGACGGAAATGTGTGGGCGGGGGCGGAAGTGTGGGGACGGAAATGCGTAAACCGATTCTAGCCGCTAGGGCGGTAGTATATACAATTTTTCCATTTAAAATCGTTTTAGACGATAAAAAACCTTATTTTAAAATAAACAAGGAGTCTCTCACTTTAAAAAAATATGTACATGTAATGCCAAAATATCATTTGAAGCGCCACTGCCAGGGAATTCCCAGTCACTTTAGGGACTGCCGTAAAATTTTATAGGCTGCTAGAGACTGCCTAAAATGTTTAGGAACTGCTTGTGACTGCCTAAGACTGCTTGCGACTGCCAAAGACTTATCAAGTCTACTAGCAATTGCCAACAAAAGAAAATATCATAAATAATTATTTATTTACGACCTGGTCAAGGCTCTGGCGTTTTTTTATTTATATTTTAGCAAAATCCTTAGGTATTATTAAGAAACTAAATGAGTAGGAACAAATTAAAATCAGGAATAATCTAAGCAACCAAGTTAGTATATTTAAATACCTCATTTATGGAAAATAATGGACATTTTTGAAAAACAAATTAAAATGTAAGCAGGTATAATATTTTGTATAATTATTAGGTATTTAGAATGGCGGATTTACTTGTCTCAATTTGCTAAAAACTGTATTATCCTTGGTTATGTCATCCTCATACCGACTACGCTTCGAATATATAACACCCTGCATAAAATATAAACATTCTTAAAATATCTTATTAAAACATATAATATAAATATTCTTGCCATGTCTTATTAAAAAATATGATAATTACAACATGTAGATTGTACAACTGTACAATTGTAGATTGTACTACATTTGCCTTTACATCACGGTTAGTGACGGTATAAAAATTTTGGCGATTAACCAACATCTCTTTCTCGAGTAAAATAATAAAAATTTGAAAATAAGAGCTCGCTCCTTCTCATCAAATCGATGTTTCATTTTAAAAATGATTTATAGCGCGGTTTAAAAAAAATCCGACGTTTGACACTAGTCGATACGATACCTGTCAAGTGACATTTTACCCGAGATTTTACCATTGATTTAGAAAAGACGTCCATGGAGTAAAGAGAGATGCCAAGCTATGACGTAACGGCAAATAATGGTTGTACAAATTTTATGATCCGGTGCATTTATATTTTAAAAAGTTATTAGATACTCTTTTTAAGGTTTTGTATTTTCCTTCAAGTTCCATTTGTTCCTGGCGATTCAGTTTAAAGGGATAGTTTCCAACAATATTAATCGGTCCATACAAAATAAATTCTTATTTTACAACCTGAATACCATATTTTACTCGCCATATGAAGTCGTCAAGTTCTTTCTTAAGAAATTTCATTTTATATTTATTGCTTGGTAAAATTTCGATAATATGGCTAATATACTAGGTATCATCGTAAAAAACACCAGCATAGTACTCTTCTTGCTTTATGGTATTACAAGTAGTAATGTTTTGATTTTCTGTTAACTCAATATCTGAAAATCAAATTCACTTAACAGTTCAACCATGGTAAAGTTTTCTTCAGAACTTTCCTCACTGCTTCTGTCTCTACTTTTCTTGCTTAAAATTTTAATTTTTGGTTCCTTTTTTTTTGTTTGGCAGTTTTTTCAGAAGTTCTACATTTGCTTGGGGTAGGTACTTAGTGACTTACATCTGATAAGTTTATCACTAGAGAGCCAGCCTACCATGATGCTTTTCAAGAAAATACCAACATAAAGTACTTTTTCTTACTACCCTTGTCCGTCTAGGGTAAAATTGCGCATTTAGGTGTCTATATGAGATATCCGGAAAAACCAAAATGTTGAAAAATCGTTTTACGGATTTCAAATTGAATTGCACTTTTGCATTGCCACTTTTTCAGCTCTATCCAATGGTGGTATCCAGTTTGGAATCCGTCATTTCATCTTCAAGGGGTCATCATTAGATTTCTTTTTTTTTAAATACGAACTTGATTTTTTTATCGTTTTTCAGATGACATTGGTGTTATAAATATGAATATGTGTTTTAAATTTTTTTATGTTTGTTTTAATTTTATATTTATTTTTTTTTAAATTATTTATTTTGCTTTGGGATAAAAAAAATTAACTTGTTTATTTAATTTAACTATATTTTATTTTTATAAAAATAAGGGTTTTAATTTTCCACTTAACACAAAAAACGAAATAAAATATTTTTAAGAAATGTAAAAATTTCAACAGTAACTTAAACTATTTAAAATTACGTCAAAGCAAAATAAGTAATTTGAAAAAATAAAATTAAATTTAAATAAAAAAAAAATAAAAACCACAAAAAAAATTATTTCGTGATTAAAAAAAAGGATGTTGATGATGACTCCTTGAAGACGAAACGTCGGATTCCAAACTGAATATCACCATTGGATAGTGCGGAAAAAGTGGCATTGCAAAAACGCAATTCAATTTGAAATCAATTTTTAAATAAGCTCTGGAAAAAAATAAAACGATTTTTCAATATTTCGGTTTTTTCCGGATATCTCCGGAAATACCTACTTGGAATTTTAAAACTTTCTAAACGGCATATTGTTGGGCACCTAAATGCGCAATTTTGCCTTAATTTGGCCGACACTGTTCCCCATACATAGAGTCGAATTCGAGCAGGACATCATCATGATCTTCACTATTTGGTTCTACTGCAATATTTTCTTCAAATGATTCAATGACTGGTTCTTCGGAAAATTGAGTAGCAGGCTCGGCAGGTGGAAAAGATACAGTGGTTGATGCATGTAGTTCAACTTCATGTTCTAGATTAACTCCAACTCACTTATGTTACACCATGCGTCATCTTTAGCTATTTCTAAAACTATTTTTATGCTTTTGATTGAAGTAATGAAGTAATATTTACTCCTTGGAGAGTATTTCTTTTTTCGCGCGGAAACATAAAATTGTTAGCTGAAACAAACAATAAATATTGTTAATTAATGAGCAAAATAAATATACTGAGACATCAAAAATTATTTCGGCCAAAGGTGGTTCTGAAATGGAAAATTGTCGTTTTAGCTCATATTATTATTATTTTTATATAGTTATGTTTTTGATTACGACTGTGGTTTTGTTTCTTGCGGTTTCTTCTCTAAACGCTCGTATAAACGCATCTATCAGAAGTATAACGTTTAACTTTATGATTGTGACTATGGTTATGATTACGACTAAACAACTGCTAAAGTTTATAGTCAAAATAAATTGATACATAATAAACCGAGTAATAAACTTAAAGCGAAGAAGATACTTACCATCCAAATATGTATAAATTATATTTTAAACGTCAAAAGCGTACTAACAAAATCTCAATATAAACTCAAAAAATAGTCACACGTCATTTACAACCATCACCAAATACCTAATTAGCCTAATAGACAATGGAATGACGCGCAAACTGCAATACTGCTTATTTGCTTACAACAAAGACAATCTGTGAATTGTCTTTACTTACAGCAAAACAAATAAACTTGCGTTACGTGGTTCTCAACCATTCCTTTTAACGAAAGTTGCCGATCGCCTGCTGAATTCCAAGCGACTGCCTCCGACTGCTACTGATTTGTTAGGGAATGCCTTAAGACTGCTGCAACTGCGAAAGAATGCCCAGCGACTACCAGTAAATGTCAAGACGACTGCTTATGACTGCCACTAATTACTAGTTGACTGCCCTGGGACTGCCTGCGACTGCCAAAAAAATGTACATGTAATGCCATTAGTGAAAGACCTCTTGAAAATAAACGAACCGTCAAAGTATTATTTTTGTTATATTATATTCGCAGTGTATTTGGATCCATGGCACAGCTTATTTTTAATGGACGGTTGAATATAAAATGAAATGAATTTTCGCTTCACAATCCACGACAAATTCGTCCGAAGGCTATCATCCTAAAAGAGTCCGAATTTTCGGATTTTTATACAATTTTGCAATTCAAAATCGTTTTTAAACGGATTTTAGACGATAAAAAAGCATATTACTATTTTAAATTAAACCAACTGTCAAAAGTATTATTCAGATGCCCATATGTTTAAAGCAATATTGAATCATAGCCCTCTTCTAAAATTTGAAAAAGTTGGTTATTGACTTTCTCAAATCAAAGGATGTCGGTCCAAGATTATTAGGTAAATAAGCTGTGTCCATATGTTGATGTTATTCCTGGTGGCATTAGATTTTCGTGTCGAATGTGTGCAGTGAATTAATCCACTCTGAAGCTGCCAGTAAGTATTATTAGAGAACCCTTACTAATATTATAAATGCGAATGTGTTTGGTTTCATTCTATGAACAAGCTAAAATGTATGGGTAACGGGTATAGCACGTTGAAAATACCAGTTCTCGTCCGATCACTGAAGTTAAGCAACGTCGGACGTGGTTAGTAGTGGGATGGGTGACGGATTGGGAACACAATGTGCTGTTGTCAGTTTTTTACAACCGATGTCGTTATAGGATATGTTTACACATCAGTCTCGAGTACTAGCAGACTCGCTCAAATTTTTTATTTCTTTATAGCATATTTATCCATCGATTTAAGTCCTGCGACCTGTCTGTGGTTTTTGAATGTTTTGACCGTATATGACCAAGAAGTGAGTAAACTAATTGTAAACATTTTAAACATCAAGCAATTAATTGTTAGTTCTGAAGAATCTTATTTAGCTACAAGGCCAAAATAATGCTTAAAAATTTAGAACCGAATTATAATTGATAATCATATTCAGAATGTGAAACCTGACTAGCACCTGGTAAACCCGATATGAAGGGTTATTGCAAAGTCTGCCATAAAAATATTAACATCAGTTCGGTAAAATTTCGACTTGTTAACCGTCAATCATTTAGTGTTGACTTTTTTTACAATATACCCCTAATTTTGAAAATTGTATTACTTTTTCCTGTACCCAAACTAGGTACAACATTAATTACAAATTTTAGTAGTTTATAATTTTTCTTGTAAAATATTAAAACGCCAAATTTGTAATAATATACTTACTGAAATAAAATCTTCCTACAGTGTGGAGTGTGTTTTGGCGTGGCACAAAACAAGATTATGACGTCATATTATGATTGTTACCGTTTTCAATCTTAAATCTACCGTTTTCTATGCGCCGAATCTACCGCCTTGGCCCTTTTAGATCTGGCAGGACTTAGTAGTTCCCCTTTAACAACGTCTGGAGATTGCAAGCGATATTTTGCATTGTGGCATTTTTGCGTAGATTGAATACTGTTTATATACATACGTATTCACTATTTAGGTATTTAGGAGTTAGGTATGCAGCATATTTTTACTTTACTTTTATTAACCTGAAATCCGCCCTTGAGGAAGACAGTTTGATACAGGGACCACTCAGATCTGGGTACGCCACTGCTAAAATCCTATTAAGTATTGAGAAATTATCTACTGGAATGGCTAAAAAGCTATCAAAAAATAGAAATCGGACAATGAATAAACTTAGCTGTGATATTGAAGTGAATATCCTAAGTGGTATTAATAATCGTAGTAGAAAAATTATACTTTAATTAATTCAATTATACTTTAATTAATTCAATTATACTTTAATTAATTCATAAAGCATCGATGAATTGCCGCTTAATCAATTTTAAGATTCAACAATCAACTCCTCGATCAAATCATTAACCGAGATTTCGATTAATCGTGTAAGCAACGGCTATCGGACTAATAAGATCCCACTACGGAGAACGATTGCATAAGCATGATAACGATGAGTCGGCTCGGGTGGCAAAAAGGAAAAGGGACGATTATTCATATAGAAGCGACCGATCGGTGCATTAGATATTTGATTTTAATTTCTATATCTCTACATAATATATTGTTTAATTATTTGAAGCTAGTTTACAATAGGCTAGTTTACAATCGGTTTTTGGATTAAATATATATTTCCGTTATTCGTTCCACCTTTTGTATATTTAGTTAACCGATTTTAAATCATCAAGTTTTCAATTATAATAGATTGATTGCTTTTTGAATTAATCGATTAAAAATATTACATGAGATGTATGCCGTTTTTTACTTAGTCAATCTGAATTATGTAACGCCACGAAAGATGATACGATTTTGAGATACGTTGAGATACGATGATAAACATTATTACTTCTTGCTGGATAATGATTGTCACTATTAGGGTTTATAATTTTATGATAAATATGTTTGTCTGCATATTTTCATCGTCCTAATCCCTTCAGAACTTCAGGAATAGGTAAATACTCGGCTAAATACACGCCTCAATAGAACACTTCTGTTTATATTTATAAGTTTTTAAATGGTAACTGTGCTGACCCAACACTGCCCGACTATAACACTACAAATCACAATACTCGTTTACTAATGAAATACACTTTAATAATGGTATATCAGCGATCAGTAATTAACAATCATAACATTAACTATATACTATCTCAACTAACTGGAATAATCTCAGTACAAAACTCTCCCAATATGATCTAACACTACTTGCTCCGTACGGTATGATAATCATACCGTATGATTCACTGCTTCGTCCCCGGCCGTACGTAACCATCGCCTTCCCCTGACTCATTGTCGTTGCGCCAGGGGTGGAGTATTTGCCGGCTGCCACAGTAACCATGATATATAAAAATTCTGAAATATGTGCATTGATTATTGATACATACAACATTTAGCTAATCTACCAAAGGCAGAGAGCAACGAGTATAGCAGGCATGGTAACAGTGAAAATTTGTTGCGAAAATCATAGACTTTAGGAATATAAAAATTAAACATCTTAGTTGGACTGAAGTTGCTCGTGATGTTGTTTCGATTGAGAATGGGATAAATTAACCGCGACTCATGGTAGTGAATCTGGGTATATGGATCACTAGCCTGAGACAAAAGTTTACAAAAGATTCCTTTCTTCCGTGCATAATCATATCTCAAATGCAAAAGATCATCAGATTGCTCCCTGAATTATTCAGAATTCATTAAGAGAAATGATCCTAAAATCTACAACCCCATTATCGCATGCGATCATAAAATACGCCCTTTGAGTATTGTAGTATAACGTACCCGGGTCTGTTCAACATAGTTGAATCAGATAAGTAAAATTGTGCTTTGTCTTTATTTTGCCAATGATCGTCAAATTAGATTTAAAAGAAATGGATTAAAAAGAGGACCAATACCTACGTTGTGTTATTATTATATCTTGCACAATTTTTAATTATTCGGATTGCGCTTCGACTAAACACAATTAGGGAAATTTGAGGGAAAGGTGCGTCATGTAAATTAAACCACAGATTCCTAATACGCCTAATTTATTAAAGAAAAGCGTGCCATACTCCGCCTGGAATTCACGAGGGAAAAGAGCATGGCAGAGAAAACCTCGATCCCAATTCCTAAACCGAGTTATGCTGTACAACCTATATTAGTATAACAATTAATTAAATTACTGTCCCACGTACCGCAATTTGTCGTTCCACACTTGTGACAATACTACAATACATTCAAACTGAAGAGTTTAGTATTAGTTAGCCAGACGTCGCCAGCAGGTACTGAGGTCCCATACGGGAGGCTACTCAGCTTTAGTTGCAAATTGAGCTAATATCTCTAGTAAGACCTGCAGGCCTATTAATATATATATTTCCTTCGTTATCGCTTAGCGATTGATTACATTATTTGTGATTGAATAGTATTCGTTTACTGTTGCTAATTAGTTATAGTCATTTCGATATAATACATTTCAATTACGATATGTGGTTTCATTCTGTGTAATTCTGCACAGGCTACAGATCCTTTATCATTTCGGGTGCTTATAAGCAATTGGCATCAAGTCAAAAATCAAGGTTACAAAATAATGTTAAATTAAATTTCACATAGGTTTCATACAAAAGCAAATCATTAAAAATATAGCATTTGTTAAAAGAACGACTTAGGGTGCTTTGCTCACAAGCTCACGATTTATAGCTAGGATATTCGCTCAGTCAGGGGAGGAAAATGTTAGTGGATTCATCAAGTCCCTTACTTACATTACAATCACAGTCATACTAAAACTAAAATTCCAGCACGAAGAGACAGGAAACAATACACAGTGTTATTCACAGCATAAAACGATTTCATTAAATATATACACTTGTTATACCATCAAATATAAATTATCCATGAGAACAAATGGAATATTTGTGCAAATTATGTTTATAACAATATCAAAATATATACACATGTTAGGCCATCAAATATAAATTATCAATGAGAATAAATGAAATATTTGTGCAAATTAGGTTCATAACAATATCAAAATATATACACATGTTGTGCCATCAAATATGAATTATTATCAATTAAAATGAAATCAATATACTTGTGCAAATTATGTTAATAGCAATATCAAAATATATACATATGTTATGCCATCAAATAGGAGAAATATTTATGCAAATCATGTTAATAACAATATCAAAATATATACACACGTTGTGCCATCAAATATTAATTATCAATGAAAATAGAAGAAATATTTATGCAAATTATGTTAATAACGATATCAAAATATATACACACTTATGCCATCAAATATTAATTATCAATGATAATAGACGAAATATTTATGCAAATTATGTTAATAACAATATGAAAATGTATACACATGTTAGGCCATCAAATATTAATTATCAATGAAAATAGGAGAAATGTTTATGCAAATTATGTTAATAACAATATCAAAATATATACACACGTTATGCCATCGAATATGAATTATCAATGAAAATAGGAGAAATCTTTATGCAAATTATGTTAATAATAATATGAAAAGGTATACACATGTTAGGCCATCAAATATTAATTATCAATGAAAATAGAAGAAATATTTATGTAAATTATGTTAATAACAATATGAAAAGGTATACACATGTTAGGCCATCAAATATTAATTATCAATGAGTATAAAATATATAATGGTAGAAATTATGATAATAACAATATTATAAGTCTCATTTTACCGACTTTTAATGACATAATATTGCAACACAGAAGCAAAACAATTCACCAAAATAAACTGTACACTCCGCTGGCTTCTGACTCTCTATTTTTCGTTCTCCAGCAATACCTTTCGGATCTCCTCCAAAAAACCTCGCAAAAACTCGACTTCAATTTATGACTTGTTTTTATCTTTTACATGTATAAGGGGTGTCTCAAAATATACCCATATATAGGGTGTCTCAAAAATGTAAATGTATCAGGTCTAATGAAATAGTATTTTAAAGATGTGGGTTATCTCAGAACGCCCCTTTGGAAGATTTTCGAAAGACCAAGCAGAAGGGAGAGAGACAATCTTTCAACATCCTAACTATGTGTGTACTACTGACAGCAATATAAATATGTCATCAAAAGTTTTCCGATGCTTAACAAACTTACAGACCGATAAACTAAAATTTACAACTATATCAAAATCACCAAGTACAAAAATACACAGCATTAATTATATAACAACAATCAAATCAAAAACTAAAGCCATGATTCAGACCGATAATCAAATTATATAATTATATTATTAATCAAAAATTGCTTCCATACTGTCGTATTCGTATCAGATACATCCAATTTTAATTTCTTATTGTTATTCTATGATTATTTTCAAAAGCATGCTCGGCAACACTTGATTTTTCTGTTCTACCATACTTAAAATGAGCCATTGTTTATAACTTACATTATGATTGCGGCGGCTATAGTACCTCAGACGTTTTAACGAATAAAAACAAACAATCAAAATTATTAAATTGTCCTTCGCCATTCAGTCAGAAAAATTTGTGAATGGGATATAGCAGTTAGTGGCAGTACTTTCTGTAGAAAAATCAAATTCTTGTGTTAGTTATCGCTCCTAATTACTAAAGTACATTCACATACTTGTACCACATACTTGTTCCATACCCTTGGCAAATATTCAAACTTCTGACTGATATCATTTTCAAATTTTCAAAATTACTCATAAAAGATCAGCTTAGAACGACGATAAACAGATTGGTTAAAGTTAAATATTCTTGGGTTAGTTATTAACGAAACTATTCATCTCAAGTTATTCACCAAGGTATTGCAAGGTCTATGGAACTGGTACACTAGGGCACAATGAGCTAACATCAAACCAGATTAAAATTTCACCTTCTTTAAAAATTGCCCCTGAACTTTGTTTATGAAATCTAACGATAAATTGATTCTTCGACAACTTGACATTATGGCGAAAGCGCGGGTCAAAAAATTAACATGATTTAATCAAAATTGAATGAATTTAACTTCCGCACCATTTTGAGTCAAGAAGAAAAAACTCTGTTGAACTATAACATTAAATGTTACGATATAAAATTGAATGAGGCACGTTCTGTTGTTTTATTGGTAAATTCTCAAACTGGTTTGCTAGCCACTTGGATATATTATAAGTGGGTGATCCTATTGCCGAGACTATGGAACGCATTGCGATCTTAGGTTTATGAATCTTGGGGAGCCAATATAGTTTCGGCATAGTAGAATTGCTCTCATACAATTTGTATTCAATTTGATCAAAGACAAGATTGCTATATTTCTGCAAAGTGTGTTTCGACTTGTGTTATCATATAAAATAATGGATTCCTTGTAATTTTGTTATAAAGCCCAGATTATATTAAATTATCAACTCTTTGAAAATATTCGCTTTTATTCAATATAACAACCTTATTACCTTTGTCAGCTTATATATAGAAAATAGCTTTCTCCTTTAATCTCTTGATTATACTTATTCTCTTTTACAGGTCGAGAGTTAACATTATTATTAAGTATTTATGTATTTATCTTTTGAGATCTAAATTCTGCAAGCTTCTCTAACAAATCTTTTACTAGAATCAGGAAGATGTTGAATACAGCTTTCTATATTACCGACAATATCAATTGTTATTCTTTGGTGGAGGCAATGCAAAATTCAGATTTTTATTTAAACAATTCGATTCAACTTTATCAAAAGATCGGGAAGATTGGTTTTCCACAATGTTTACGAATTCCCGAGAGCTACCAGACTTAGGTTTCATTTTCCTGTTTTTTTTTTATAAGTTTCATATTGATATACGTTATTTTCTTGGTGTATTTTGTATCGACTACTAAGAACATTTTTCTCTGGAACTCGCACCATTTTTTTTTATATTCAATATTTGTTAGTCTAAATGTTAGGTTTATTATTATTATACAGTGTGTCCAAAAAAGTATGCAACATATGGGAAACTTTTTTATTATTCGTTTCTCAGAAAATTTTATTCTTGATAAAAGTTGGTGCTTGCCCTAAAACAGTAAATGAGTATTTCAAATTTTCCGTACTGCATTTAGTGCGGGCGCAAATATCATTTTTCCGAAATCGCTTCAAGAGTAAAGTACCTTAATTTATAAAGATACAGCAAAATCTTATAAGGAAAAGTTCTTCCAAATTAAAAAAGTAATCTAAATATGAAATTTGAGTTAAGTACATCAACATTTAATTTTTCTTTTTTTTCTCGATTTTTTTCTTAAACGTTACGCCACTGGAGACTGTTTTGTTCTTTTGTTATTAGTATACTTGCCAAGTAACTTCAAAATTTATTTAAGATAGAAATTAGTTACATAGTGGCATAATGTTGCAGTTTTTCCAGAGCTAATAGCCAGTTTAGGTATCAGTGCGTTGCAAACACATTTAAATACTTTTGATTCAAAATTTTTTCCACTCAAAATCATGAATAGACCCAACTCTTTTCATTTCATGTAAAACAACTAATAATTTATTTATCTTTTGCACCCGATGATTAAAATATGCCCAAGTATCCTAAAAAGCCATATAAAATATTTAGTCTTGAAGAGTAGGCCATGCGTTTGGAATAAAAACAAATAAATAGCAATAATTTTGCTTCGCTCTGACATATGAAATTAATTATTAGTGAGTCAGTCATTCCAATTATATTTTGTAATAATTATTGTGGACAATTATTTTGGACCAAAATTGTTTAAATGTGTTTGTAACAGACTGATACCTAAACTGGCTTTTATCTCTGTAAAAACTGAAACATTATGCAACTATTTAACTAATATCTACTTTAAATAAATTTTGAAGTTGCTTGGCAAGTATACTAATAACAAAAGAACAAAACATTCACCGATGGCGTAACGTTTGAGAAAAAAATCGAGAAAACAAAGGGAAAATAAAAATTGATCTACTTAACTCAAATTTCATATTTAGATTACTTTTTTAATTTGGAAGAACTTTTCCTTATATGATTTTGCTGTATCTTTATAAATTAAGGTACTTTACTCTTGACGCGATTTCGGAAAAATGACATTTGCGTCCGCACTAAAAGCAGTACGTAAAATTTTAAAAACACGTTTGCTGTTTTAGGACAAGCACCAACTTTTATGAAGAATAAAATTTTCTGAGAATCCAATAATAAAGAAGTTTCCCATATGTTGCATACTTTTTTGGACACACTGTATAGTCTGTATGCTTCTCCATTTTAAACATACTTCGTATACAGTACCAATCTTTGATTTCTAAATCCAGCCACTTTTGTCTGGCAAAAGGATGAACTACTTCGGTATCGGGAGAATATGTATGTAAAACAATGCAAATAAAATTTGGAAAAACATTAATTTTTTTAAGACTTTAGAAACCAAACATTTGCACTCACTAGCCTAATCTTGGTAAACATCTTACGATAAAATCCGTGAAGCCATCTCAACCACGTCACCCACTGAGGCCGTTGTTGTAGCTACCATTTCGTCTTGAATTTCCGTACGGTGAGTCGGTAGTACTGTGAAAGGCCTTGGTTCAATCACAGCCCGACTGTTGTCCGCTACTACGGACAGTTCCGATTGTGCGCCGGTTGCCCTCTGATCCGCATTCAAACCCGCAGGCGCTCCGACTCGCGGCGAGCCAGAGCTCGACATCTCGGCAAATTCTGTAACAGGTCGTAGACCAGCAGTAAACGGTTCCAAACAAGCCATTAACGATTATCACTTTTATTGGTTATACAGGTGTACATATTCACATACATATACATATATACATATACGTATGCATATGCGTAAACCATCACTTCGAGCACGCTTCCAATTTTAACATTTTTTTTTCTTTTCAAGTAGATAAATGTCCCAGGTCAGATGCATGTTTCAAAAAGCAGAACAACTTGTCAAACTAACTAAACTAACTGCAGCTAATTCAGGCCAATCAAAACTAACCCGAAACTAACCAACACTACTCCAAACTAATCTACACTAACCAACACTACCCCCCAATTAATTTACACTATCCCAGACTAACCAAAACTAACCCAGACTAGCCCAATCTAACCATGACTAATCAAAATTAACCCGGACTAATTCAAATTAACCAAAGTAAATAAACAAGCGCGCTACGAGCTTGAACCACTCTGCCTAACACAAAACTAAAATTAACCCAAACTAACAAAACAAACGCACTAGGCGCGGTACTCTGTTAACTAATCCAAATGAAACAACCAAGGGCGTATTTATCTCTCTTACTTTTCATCGCCATGAAACGGCGGTTTGTACACCTCAAACCCACGAATTATTATTATTATTTATTTTTAATTTAACACGAAGCATTAATTTAAAATAAACAAAAAAACCATGTGCATATCATGCCAACTGTGGATCATTCAAAATGACACGGGATTGTAGCCACCCAATTAAAAAAAAAACAAACAACAAAAGCCTATTGCAAAAATCGACAGCAGAGCTGACAAATCAAGCGGACATAAATTTGGTATAAAATCAGTCCTGCTGCTTAATTCTTAATTATAGTACAATTATATGCTGATTTAATATATCTGGGTGTAAACGCAGCCCAAATATGGAACATAATATTTTACTAATATCAGTAGTTATGCATGTTCCATATAAACGCACTTAAAATGTCAAAACTTCGCAAAAATAAGTATTATCAGTTACGTGTTATATAAAACAATCCGGATCTGAATTTTATAGGGGTCTGTCGAATAAATATTTTGTTTTTATTTCCAAAATATTTAATAAGCCATATTTTGATATTTTATAAAGATGTGAATAGCTTCTTTAATTTAGATTTCATGATATCGCCCCTAAACTATAATTAAATAGGATACGACCATTCGTACCGATATTAGTCTTCAATTGCTCTTGCAAATTAAAATCAAATATTACATTTATATCTGGGCAAATAATATATCGACTTGAAACATACATGTCTATACATGTATTTTTTTTTATGGCTAGGCTTAATTAGAAACTGATTGTTCTTTTAATAGTGGGCTCTGCTGTTTTATGTAAAAAAAATGCAACACCCTCTCGCTCAAACTTCCACACTGTCCGTCGAATAAACGCAATCCTGGTCACGGCACCAAAATCTGTAGTATAACGTACCCGGGTCTGTTCAACATAGTTGAATCAGATAAGTAAAATTGTGCTTTGTCTTTGTTTTGCCAATGATCGTCAAATTAGATTTAAAAGAAATGGATTAAAAA
>MU182009.1:0-53383 GCA_016904865.1 Pissodes strobi | reverse complement strand
GAATAAAAGTGGTTCTTTTTATTTATGGTGAGGCTGTAGAAACTACAAAAAAGTCACAAAAAGTACCACTTTTACTCCGTTATCATGGACGACGATCGCAAAAAAATATTACTTAACAACTATTGAAAGTAGTAGGTTGCAATCCACCGAAGTTGAAAACTTATTTTCACAGGAGTAATATACACTATTTTTCTTAGGATGATCTATGAAAGTGTCACAAAAAGCACTCTTTAATTCTCAAGAAAACGATTCATATCCCACGCGTGTTGAAATCAGCTCGTACTTATCTTTATCCGTCAAACCAAATTATGTGCTGCTAAATTGGCAGCATCTGGTATATATATGTTCAAATAGAATCGTGTGGAGAATACTTTTTACTATTTTAGGTTCAAAATTATTTTAATTCGACACCCACAACAGTGTCGAAAAGAACCTCTGTTTGACACTACTTTTAATTTTTTCAAAGGTTGGTGGAACTGATAACGATAGCCACGGAAGAGCCGATCGGGCCTAGACTCTAATTAATTTTTTTTATTGAAAAACTTTCAAAATAGAAAAAATATTAAAAATTACATGTTTTAAAAGACGTTTATCGCACTCGGGCTCTTGGGAAAAATTATGATCTTTAAAAATTTATATGTTAATATACTGTTACGTTTTTCCGTGGGTTCTGAAAAAATCAGAACTTTTACTATTTTAAAATAATACTCTCTTTAGGCTTTATCATTCTATACAATTAAACTATTCATAACTTTACAACTATTAGATCTTTACAATTCAGAACTCAATGATAAACTGACTCTTTATGTTTATATAGTCTTAAGTACAGGGTGTCCGGAAATACCGTTCGAAGAATTTCAGGAGTGATTCTACATAAGAAAACGTGTTTTTTTTTTCCATATGAACATATGTCCGAAAATGCATAGTTTCCTCTAAACAAAGTGTCAAACTTTTTATAAAAATCAGTTTTTTGTTAATATCTTGAATAAAATTTTACTGGTTTTGTTGAAATTTGGCAGTGTTGTCTGTAGTAATAAGGGGCTTATTTAGCCTTAATTAGATTAAAAATATAAAATCCAGTGGCGTCCCGGGGAGCATCATACCGAATATTATTGACAAAAAAATTGTGCGCCACTGACTTATTCACACATTTTATATTTTTTTCGTATTAAGAAACTAAAAATACAACATTTTCGGTTCTCGAGTTGTTTTCGTATCTTGCTTTGTTTTTGATAAAAAAAGTAAAAACCGGTTTATTACATTTCCAAACTTTTTTGATAAAATCGATATTTTTATTTATATCTTAAATATGCTTTTACCGTGTTGAAATTTAATAAGGTTATCTGTACTAATAGGGGGCTCATTTAGCCTTAATTATATTAAAAATATACCTAATGTCCAGTGACATCCCGGGGGGAATCATACCGAATATTATTAACAAAGAAATGTGCGCCACCGGCTCTTTTAAACATTTTATATTTCTTTCGTATTAGGCAACTAAAAATACAAAATTTTTGTTTTTGAATTGTTTTCGTACCTTGCTTCGTTTCCGAGAAAAAAAATAAAAACCCGTTTATTACATTTCTTTAGGGCACCAAATCCTACATCTAACGCTTTAATAAACTGGTTTTATTTTTTTTTCTCGTAAACGAAGCAAGATACGAAAACAATTGAAGAAACAACATTTTTTAATTTTTAGTTGCTAATACGAAAAAATATAAAATGTTTAAAAGAGTCAGTGGCGCACATCTCTTTGTCAATAATATTCGGTATGATGCCCCCCAGGACGCCACTGGACATTATATTTTTAATCTAATTAAATTAAGGCTAAATGAGCCGCCTATTACTACAGAAAACCCTATTATTTTCAACAAAATCGGTAAAAGCATATTTAAGATATAAATAAAAATACAGATCTTATCAAAAAAGTTTGGAAATGTAATAAACCGTTTTTTCCTTTTTTTTTTATCGAATACGAAGCAAGATACGAAAACAACTCCAGAATCAAAAATATTGTATTTTTAGTTGCTGAATACGAAAAAAATATAAAATGTGTGAAAAAGTCAGTGGCGCACATTTTTTTTGTCAATAATATAAGGTATGGTGCCCCCCGGGAATTTCTCAATTGTTTTACATGCTGTTGCCGGGCCAAGCTACACAGTTATAGCAATAGATGTGGGAGCGTATGGTAACGAAAGTGACGGGGTAATTTTTTCGCATTCAAACTTTTGCGAAAATTTTGAAACGTAAGATGAAAGCCATGGTCCACTACCGGGAAAAAATATTAATGAGACCTTTCCCGGTATCTAGACTAGGACTTACATAAATAATTTTTAATGAGCGTGTGTCTCGAGCAGGACAAGTTGTTGAATGTGCGGTGGAATTATAAGTAGCAAATGGAGATTGTTGCAAAAATCATTCGATTCATTCGAAGGCAATCCTGAATTTGCCGATAAAATTATTAAATGCATATGCCTGTTGCAAAACATTATAATTAATAGCAAAGAGGAGCAGTAATTAACATGCAACTCTTCGAGGAAATTTCTAACCAAACACGTTCGAAAAAAACAAGATTTGGAATTCTCGGTAAAAACAGAGGTACCAGCTCAGGTTATAAATAAATAAATAAATAAATAAAAATGCCTTTATATTACGAAAAATAATACATACAATCAATTGTGTGAAATGGGTGGCGGTATTCAGCGTAGCTGCTCATACAACCACCCGGAAGAGGGATAGTTGCAAAAAATGATTTAACAATAAAAAAAAAAATAAATACTATTATTAACCAATATTACATCTATATAATATGCAGTAATTCAAAGACAAAATTATCGATCTCTCTTACTTTTTATATGTAATTTTAATAACCGAGTAAACGATTCGAGAGAGCAGGCTCGCTTGACTGAGGTCGGGAATGAATTGAAGAGGCTGGCTGCATTGTAAGAAAATGAACGTTGGAAGAAGGCAGTGCGGTGCTTAGGGATACTAATCAAGTGCTTGTGACGGGTCATACGTGAGTGGACATCCGCGCCGGTTATCAGTCTGTTAAACAAATATATCGGTCTTTGGGTTTGGATCACTTTATAGATGCATTTGCCCAAATGGATTTCAAATCTTTCCTGAATATTAAACCAATCAGAAGCAGAAAACCGTTGTGAAATATGATCAAATTTACGAAGGTTAAACGAAAATCTTAGACAAGAATTTTGTATCATTTGTAAACTATTTTTGTCCTTTTGGGTTAAACTCGGCCAATAAACTATATTGCAATAATTTAGATGTGAAAGCACCAAAGAGTCCGTTAATTTCAATTTAATATTCGGGTCAAGAATGTCTTTGTGAACGTAAAGCATTTTTAATTTAAAAATTGATTTTTGAATAATTGACGATACATGACTGCTAAATCTTAATTCGTTATCCAACAATACACCAAGATTCTTACAAACAGGCGTTGGCTGCAGCAAAACTTCATTGAGCATCACTCTCAAATTAATGAGATTCTTTTTTCTATCGACAACCATAAGTTGTGTTTTAGATTCATTTAAAATGAGACCATGAGCATTCGAGATCCTTGACATCAATCGAAGATCTACATTAATATCTTCTGTTGCATGATCAGTTTGATCAGAATTAAAAGAAAAAAGGAGCTGGGTGTCGTCAGCATACTGATGAACACTACAGTGCTTCAGAAGCTGAGGAAAATCAGCCGTATAAACAGTAAAAATTAGCGGACCAAGAATGCTACCCTGAGCGACACCCCTATTAACTGAAAGATAATTAGAACAAATTCCACCAAATGTTGTTTTTTGTTGACGATCTTTAAAATAATTACTAAAAAACGTCAAAGCACCGTCTCCTAGTCCAAAGTATCTCAATTTGGTGTTCAATATGACATGATCCAGAGTATCGAATGCCTTGCTGTAATCGAGAAGAATCAAGACGGAGCTCTTGTTGTCGTCATAAGCTCTGTAAAGGTCATCAGTAATTGAGAGAAGAGCTGTTGTTGTACTGTGGTCCTTACGAAAACCAGACTGAGTAACAGGTAGAATATCATTAAATAGTAAAAATTCATTTAATTGAGCAGCAATTATTTTTTCTAAAACTTTCGACATGGTTGGGAGAATACTTATTGGCCTAAAGTGAGAAATTTCAGAGGGGTTGGAAATTTTGGGAATTGGTAAAATATTAGCCGTTTTCCATCCTTTTGGATATTGATGTGTAGTTATGCATTTATTTATTATAAAAGTAAGATAAGGCAACAGAAAAGGAACGGCATATAGGAGCATTTTAATATTAATACCGTCAACTCCTGTAGCTCTGCTCTTAATGGTGTTTAAAATTTTTTCAACAACTGCCTCCGAAACCTCTTGAAATTCAAAGCGTTGAGAATCGGACCGAAACCAAGATTTGTTCACATAATTGCGATCAATGAATTCTTTATCACCACCAGCAGAAATCGGAATACTATTTACAAAATAATCATTGAATAAATCGGCGGAGAAGCTTTTGGCCAGATGACAAGAAACATCATTACCCTGTGAGGAAATATTTAAAAATTTTATAGTCTTCCAGAAACTCCGCGGGTCAGTCCGAAATGCATGTTGAAGGTATGCCTTTTTTTCAGCTTTGACAGCTGTGTTCGTTAAGTTTCTAAGTTGTTTATAATAATTCCAAGCTGCATCACTTTTGGTTTTTTTATACTTCGATAGAGCTCTATCTCGGAGTTTCATCATGACCCTTAAATTGTCTGTAAGCCATGGAGCCGGTGGCTTTGTAATTTTAGCCGTTTTAAATGGTGCATGCACGTCATACAGATCCGTCAACTTCTTATTCAAAAAATCAATTCCATCATTAATATCATCAAATGTATATATAAGATTCCAATTAATATGTCGTAAATCGTAAAGAAAATCATCATAACTAAACATAGAAAAATCTCTGTAGGTTTTATAAAAAGGTTTAGGTTTTTGTTTAAAAAAGTTTACTAAATCGCAACTCACTAGACAGTGATCCGAAATATCATCCATTCTCAAAACCCTCGACTCACCAACTATCTCCGGCGAGGAAACAACTATTAAATCAATCAAAGTTTGCGAAGAGTTGGTCAGCCGCGTGGGTTCAGAAACGCATTGAGTAAGACCATATTTATTCAACAGGCCGCTAAAGTAAGTAAAACCTGGATTATTACTTGTGTTCAGAAAGTTAACGTTAAAATCACCGCCAAAAACAAGTATGTCGTAATTCGGCAACAGATCGATTAAGCTACTCTCCAAAATTTCAAGTGATAGAGGTATATTAGCCGACGGCGGTCTATACAAAGTGCCAAAACAAATTCTCCTGCCACCAACCCTAGCACCAATCCAAAGCTGTTCCAGAGCCGCATGATTATCACCCACGTCTAGTACTGAAAACTGAAAATTATTTTTTATGTAGAAACCCACGCCACCGCCTCTTGCATCTCTATCTCTCCTAACAAGAGTAAATCCGTCAATAGACAAACTATTATTAGAGAAATTCTTATTTAACCATGTTTCAGAGAGACCAACAATATCCAGCGAGCCCTCGCTCAAAAAATCCGAAAATAGATCGAAACCAGTAAGGAGAGATCTAACATTAAAATGCGAGAAGTTAATTAATTCCTTACACATCTGGAGGCTTACATACCATGCCCTAGTCATGAATATTAAACATAACAGGTATATAAACCAAAAGGAAATTTCTTATATTCAATATGCACTTCCCAGACGTCCATCGATACATAAAGTTAATGTCTAAATCATGCAGAGATAAATAAATAATAGCTAAAGAATTTATCTCCGGTCTAAACCGAGTTAGAATCCTATACGAGTACATAAATTATAGATATCACTAAAATTCAACGATTATTTTTTTTTGCTAATTTCAGAAATACCTAGTCGCATTTATTATCAAAATACACTTATCGCAGCGATAAAAGAGCGAGCTGAATAAAATATTAGATATATTAAAAGCGATGTAAAAAAACGGGCTCTGTGCAATAAAATAATTACTAACTACAATAAGTTACATTGATGGAGACAAATTGTTATTTGCGAGATAAATAAATAAATAAAATACAAACTTATTCGAAATTGCTAACTAAAATTTTTTTATTGTCTTTATGATTCCATGCAAATATTTTGCCCCCAGCCGACCACACCTTGTTGGAACCATATTTCTTTTTAGCCGTCATCAACAGCTCGAAACGCCTCTTAGTGAGGTCCTCAAAAATTGAAACGTCTGTACCCTTCAACATATTTTTGGCTTGGTAAACTTCATGCTTCTTTATATATTGGACAAACGTAACCAGTATGACACGGGGCTTTCCGCCGTCAGCTAGGCCAATACGAAAAGCAGCATCAATGTCGCGATATGAACACTTGACTTTTAGCTTCTCAGTTAAGAATGTTACCACGCAGTCAACTATGATCTCTCCCTCGTTCTCAGGCAAGCCGTGAATACGTAATGTATTTTTTTTAGTGAGCTGTTCAATGAAATCCGACTTATCCTCTAAACCCAATATTGCTTTAGAGTTTGAAGTAATTTGATTCTTTAAAGAGGATAAGCTATTGGTGACTTCAGAAAGCTTAGCATCTATTCGATCAAAGCGGCTGTTCATTTTCGACTCAATTTGATGCGTAAAATTAGCACATACCTTATTTATGAGCTTTTCGGTACCTTCATCCCCCGAATCACTGGTACTCATTGTAGTACTTCGAGTAGTTTTGCCTCCAGCCATATGAATGACGACTTAGACTTAATACCACTGGAATGACTATACGGTGCTAGGTGTTGAAAATGGAGCAGATATAGGTTATGTCTATTATTCTAACTAATAACAGCAATCTAATCGTAAATTTAGTTCAGAGAATGTTACACCAAATCACCAATACTGACTTTACATTTATGCGCGACCAATTAAACTGACAATAAGCTTATTATATGGTTACATACAGACCAGAGCAGGAGAACGTGTTATACCTGCATAGCGCGTACGAAAATATGACGTCAAAGATAAATTTAAAACTTATTTTGCTTCTCAAGAATTTTATCATGCATAATTCAATATCAATAATATTATTTCTTCTTCGATTTTCTCCAAATAAATTTTAATGTTCGATAAAATTAATTTATTCACGACTGTTTCACCTTTTAAAATTCTTTTTTTATAGCAACTAAACTCCAATAATCATAAGAAAGTAAAAATCCGAAACACTAACTTAAAAATATTACTATTTTTTTGGGAGTAACAACACAACTTAAACCTAACCGTAGTTTTCATTTCAACGGCCACTTCTGTCCACAATCTTCTCTGTACGTCTCTCATGTGAAAGGAGTTCTTGCGTGAATCTCACTAATTAATTTTTCGGCGCCCATCTTTATATATCATAAATCGCTACTACCAGCTAACTTCGCCAGAACAACTAAACTGCGAAAAGTTTCATTTGATTCGGATGGTTCCCACATCACATGTTTTCGCCCGAATTCGCCCCTTCAGTAGCTGTTACTAAAATGAGATGATTCGTACTTTTCTGACGAACGCTACTCGGACGATAAACGCATCCAAAACACGATCGGCTTTATGGTACCGCGCTTCACCGTGTCTCCATTTCGTGTCGGTTTTTGGTCGCGGATGAAAGGAATATATTCGAAGCGCCGAGCTGCGAGAAAAATGTACCGTCCACGCTCTCATGGCTTCGTTTGCCGCCAAATTAAAACGGCCAATTTAGTAAACTAGCCCTTGTGTTTTTGCTTAGGTCCCCGGTTCAATTATTTGATATGGCCGAATGGACCAATGAATTTACCCTTTAGTTTTTGGAAGTGTATGAAGGGAAGCCTATTTTATTGGACACCAAGCTGCGTTTTCATAAAGACTAATAAGTGAATGATGCATGAGATTCGGTTATACACTGTACAAGTTGTGGTTGCCTTAGCCGAAGTTAAAAAAAGAACTCTTTTTTGTTTTCTTCGTTCAGGTGTCATATACACAAAAAGATAATAATATAAGCCTGACTGTATGGTTTGCATTCGACATAATAGACGCTTGACAACGATTGCTCGTAGAACCGCCCCTCTCTGAAAAATTCGGCGAGACATTTCGACGATAGTGTAAAGCGAGAGGCGGCTCACTCCCGAAATCGCTGTCCATTTTCTTGCGAAATGCCGCGAAATCCTTCCGAAATCGCGAAATATATTGGAAATCGATTCCAAATACCGAAATCCTTTCGAAATCTCGAAATCACATCCGAAATCCCGAAATCCTATTCGAAATCCAAATGGATTTCTCCTCGGATTTCTCGAAATCCATAGTGGTATCGCGTAGAAATTATTGGATGACATATTTGGCTTTTTATCTTCTGATAATATAAAAATGATTTTTTAAATTTTTTGTTGGTATAAGTATTGGTATTAACGTGTGGACAGATTTGCGTTTTTTTTGCATACCCGCTATTTTTGGGTCGTAGAACATGAATCCAATGCTCTCTTGTCGGTTTTCCGGAAAAATAGATTTTAAATTCTCCAGTTACTAAAATTATCGCCGATCTTGTCGAAATTGGTCCTCTTGGTAGATTTTGAGATGCTCATCACGAATCTGAAGTCAGTTCGATCGAGTAACGTTTCGTTCTCGAGATATTCATCCTCAAATTTGAAAACATTTTTTTTTTCTAATTTTTTCTTCTTCTAATTAAAACCCTACACACTTTAAGCACTTTATCAATCATTTAAACGTGTAAAGTGATTTAAATGTGTTGGTTAAAAGAAGGGAAAACCGTGACAAAACGGTGTTGAACTTTGATGATGAATATCTCGAGAACGAAACGTCGGCGTCGCCTATTTATTTGATGGGCAAAAAGTTTGGGAAAAACCATTTCAAAAACTTGAAATTGAAAAAAAAATAAAGATAAAAAAGAAACAATAAATAAGTTTTAAATATGTCTATAAACCTCGCTATAAATCATAACCCAAGAATAACTAAGTTCTAAATATATCTGTTTTTTATTTTTGGGGGCCAAAAGAAACAAAAACCGAATTCATTGCGATTTTTTTGCAGAATAACAGATTGCCAACTTGGAAAGTGCATTTTACGGTGTACATTCTTTGTCTCTTTGCTTTTATGCGAAGCGACTCACTACCGAAATAGCTGTAAATTTTCTTTCGAAATCCCGCGAAATCCGTTCAAAATCATTTGTAAATCGCGAAATCGAACAGAAATCGATTCGAAATCTCGAAATCCTATCTGAAATCCTTTCGAAATCCCGAAATCATATCAGAAATCCTTTCGAAATCCAGAAATCCCTTCAAAATTCTGGAAATCCTTGCGATTTCCGAAATCGATGTACAAACTTTGGCAAGTGAGCCGCCCCTCGGTGTAGAGGTTTATCTGTAACAAATAAACTCAAAATCTTCATCACTAAACGCATTAACCGGCCATATACTAGTTTTTTTTTAAACCCTTGCTTAATATCATTAATAGTGAAGGAAGCGGCGTATGCCGTTCCAACAAGTTCAGCTATATTGTGAATACCGAGGTGAATACTTATGGTTCTTCCAGGGTGATTGAGCAACCAGTCGTTCCTGGCAATCATAAATTTTCCTTTAAACGGTCCCAGAACTCCAACATCTAAAAGCTGTAATCGATGTGAACAATATAGAGTATAATGATGTTGTCTTTGGCAAATAAAATTGCTTCCAAACAGCAATGGCTGTCATGATTGTCCATAAGTAATAGTATGGAGTCATCTTTGGAATGGAATGGGTCCAGGAAAAATTTTGGAGTTCATCCAATCGTTCACTGAAGAATTTGGGTAGCCTAAGCTGCCACACTAGGGATCCACTATTTTGGCTCTAGGAAGTACAAGCACTGGAGGAACAGGGGCACCACTAGCAGATATAATTGAACACATTGTTTCGAGTCTTTGGCGTTCTCCAGAAACAGCTTGACCTACTTGCTTTACTCTTCTATCTGTTACAACATAATATGGAGCTTGAATTAAAAATTCTCTGTTTAAACTTAAATGTTTCCATTACTTTTGACATTTTCAAAGATAGATGGAACATTATTTGTTTTGTTGAAGCTGGTAGCTCTCGAACGGTTGGTATTTTCGGGTTTACGCAAACTAAGCTGCTAATGTCTCTTCATAAAACTTTTCATCCATTCCATCCCTGCCCTGCTATCGCGGTGTCACGAATCAGATTTTTTTTTACTTAATCCTAATGTATATTCATATGCAAATTTACGTGTTGATTCATAAGTGAGACCATAGTTAATGCGTGAGCTTTTAAGCAAATAGTTATGCAGTTCTGATTCTTCAACGGTGCTAAATATTTGATTAGCGATATATTTTGTTGAGTAGTCCTTGCCCAAATGACGATTTTTTAATCTGTAAAACAGGGCTGTGTGTTTTACATTATTGCGTTCAGCTTCAATTATGATCAAGGACATCTTCCACCGCTTTCTGCATATCTACTGCGGAAAACTCAATATACGATAAAAGAAAATCTGAAACTTTAAAAAACAATGATTTTAGAACGCTTTTGATTAAATAAACACCCAACAGTAGATATTCAGATCTATATAATTCATTGGATTGTTGGTAAGAATTGACATTTACTGGCCGTCAAAATACGAATAATGGTTTCAATGTTTTGAATGTGTTATCGAGTGGTTTCTCAAGACAAGACTAGAGTGTCTGGTTATCCATAAATTATCTATGGTATCAGTAAAAGTAGAGGTGGCTCCTAGCGCGCCTTTCACTTAGGCCACCATTGTGTCCCCAGCCCGCATTAGAGAACCTTCAGGACGCCGGTCTTCCTTAAGAACGCCCGCACCTTCAGACTAACACGACGCTTTGAATCTTGTCCACGCAAAGGCGGGGTATTCCGTAGGTAGATGGTATGGTGCCTCATAGTCATCCATGCACCATCTACATGCCCCCTCCTCTGCAAGCAGTCAGGTGTCGTTAAAGCCTACAGTTCCCTGGGTAGAATCCTACCAGCGCCCTGCGCTCCTTCCTAGGTAGATTCGTCAACCCCCTCCCCTAGTTAGACTCTTCGCTGGTCCATGTATCATAAGCTCCGTCTGTCTGTCATCCCCGGAGCCGTCCGTCATACCTCTTCGGCCCGACGCGACCCTCCGTCCAGGCCTCCAAAGCTCTTTCGTGAATTCTCTGTTCGATCCCCACAGAGGGATCACACCCCAAATATCTAGGTGCGGAGCCTCTAGCTAAGGCGTCAGCGGCCTCGTTTCCGGCTACACCAATTATCTACGGTCTTCGAGGCTACTTTTGTCCAAAAAATTGACGTTCAGTGGATATATACTTATTTTAGCAAACAAATTATCTAAGCAAAATTGACATCCAGTAGTGGACTTCCGTGGATTATTAAATTGATTACTTTTGAATAAAAAGTTAATTGAAATTTTCCAATGAGCTTTCATGTGTTGTCTGGGATGGTACTCAAGGAAGGTCATACAAAAACTACTTCCCACCTTAATTTCTGTTTTATAGAAACTTATTTTATGTAGGTACAATACCTCCTACAACAAGGCCAGACGGCTTACGCGTGACGTCATCAAAAGTGGTCTTAACTTATTTACAGGCGTATATTGAAATGTGCAATTTCTTTTAAAATTTCACAGTTAAGTAGACATTTTAGATGCAAAAATCTCGAAAAAATATAACAAAAACTTGTGTTTTGTAAATGTATCTTTTTATATATGTAGTTTGAAACGTAATTGGCCTAATACAATACCTCCTACAAGCTGATATTACTTTAAGTACGACTATCATGACTGATAATGTGTATTACTCAATTTTTTTTTAAATAAAATACGAAATTGCAGTTTACCTACCTTTTTCTGCATACCTACATAAATAATATTTAAGAGCTTCCGGCTAAAACAAGGCTGCAAGTCATGAACAGCCTTTAGACGTGCCTCATTCGATTTTTGTTAAAGGAAAACGAAATTTCAAAGCAAAAACCTTTGAATATCCAGTTTATCAAAATAGAATCTACCTATTTTGATAAACTCAAACTAGATACCCCGGTAAAATATCGCTATAGGTATAAAAGTGTCATAATAGGTAATAGCATAGCCTAAAGAAAACTATAGCTACGACACTTAAGCGCGGCACCTTTGACAAGCGAGGACCATCTTTATCACTATGTAGTGGGGAGGAAATAAATAAATCTAACTCGACGTCAACCCCCGGCAATCATTAGTGAAGTGAGCCGTACTAACATTTTTTGGGACGTTATATACTAAAATTGTTACTCTCCCCTATTATTTAATTTAAACTTTCATCACAAAATATATGATTTATAAAATACTGTTTATTTCGAGTAGAGAATAACCATTTTTTATGCAAAAAGCTGCATAAAGAGGGCCGGATATTTATTTAAACATTACACCTGAAAGAAATAGTTAAAAATGTCTTTTGAAGTGAAATTAAGAATGGCGAATGTAGATTACTTGTAGTAAGTACAGCATTCTTGAATGCTGAATATAACTATAATAGAACATAAGCTCCAAGATAATCTTTAAATATCAACAAGATCTATACACAACAAAAGTTTTTTTATATGAGATTTTATTTTGCACAAGTAGTTATGGTTTTAGACGAACTTGTGAAGATCTGCAATAATAATTTTGAAAATTTTGATTTATCTAGTTGTTCTCTTGTGAGCTTAAAAAAGATCTTGTATAAGTACATAATTTTGTTTTATATAGATTCTTAGCAACCTGCACAATTTTATAAACGTATTATGTACGATTTTGCATACTTTTTCGGTTTTTCATTTTATTCGCTAGATAAAAATATTGTCAAGATGGTAAAATGAAAGTAAATTTTTGATCTGGCTATAGTTCACGAACTAGTTTATGCATGAAGTGCACAATTACGCTAAATGGGAGCAACCTGTACCGTGCGTTCAATTTATCTTGATAACATTTTGATTCGCTGTAACTTTTTTGTTTTTAAAGATATCAAGTTAAACAAAAAAGCAAAATGTAGGGTTGGTAACCAATTTTTTTTCTACGTTACATATAAAATAAAACACTAACGATTTTCTGACATATCAGCCTACTCTATATTTTTTAAATGGAACACCCTGTATATTACTACATTTTTGGAATCTCTAGAGAAGTCTAAACACATTTCGTATACCTATCTTTCTTTAGGTGTTTACGAAATATTGACAGTTGAAAGTCGTGCATTTTGACATTTTGATAGGCTTTAAAATCTAAACGGCATGAGAGCAAAGAAAACGGTTTGCATATTCCTGTCTTAGGTTTTCATGAGCTATCAAATGACAGTAACTTTGAATTTAACCCGCGAATAAAATTGACCGGAAGTTTTAAACCTCCGGTTAAATTGAAAGCCACTGTCATTCGATAGCTTATGAAAACCTAAGATAGAGATGTGCAAACCGTTTTCTTTGATCTCGTGCGGTTTAGAGCCTGTCAAAATGCCCGACTTTCAACTGTCAATATTTCGTAAACAGCTAAAGATAGGTATATGATATTATACACGACATGTGTTTTGATTTCAAAAATGTAGTAATATACAGGGTGTTCTATTTAAAAAATATATAAAGTAGGCTTTTATGTCAGAAAATTATTGGTGTTTGTTTTACATGCAATCTAGAAAAAACTTGGCTACCAACCCTACATTTTGCTTTTTTGTTCACCTTGGTATCTTTAAAACCAAAAAAGGTACAGCGAATCAAAATGATATAAAGGTGCTGATCAAATCTGAAATAATGGATATATGTGGATAACGATCGACTTTTACGAAAAACAACCAGCAAAAACAATGTTTTTGAGACTTACGCCTTTATGGTAGAATACGAACTGTTTATTGTCAAACGAAATGTTTTGCACTTTCTTATCTTCCACATAACCACAACCTGGAAAATAATCCCCACCAAACCGAAAATTTCGTATATCTAGATAATTACTAAATAACTAAGATAAGAAGATGCAAATCGTTTCGCGCTAAGTTAAACAGATCAAATTCTTTAAATGGAAAGGAGGCTATTCGACATACTACATGAAATTTATCTAGAATTTTTAGAAGAATTCGAAAATCGGCAAAATATGTCCCGCTCTTTTGAGACCTTTTATATTGAAATATAATTCAATTATATCGTCAAACTAAAATCAACATGGCTAAATGATAAAATGGTTGTAAGACTAATAAAAAATTAGAAACATGTTATTTCCATAAAATGTGTATACATATGAAGGGTACAGGGGAAAAATGATCTAAGCGCCATTTCCATAGGAAACTTTTTTATTATTGACTTCACAGAAAATTTTATTCTTGATAAAAGTTGGTGTTTGAAAAAAAACTACTTTTGACAATGCTAAATTAAAGATAAGTTATACAGGGTACTCAATAAATACAAAAATTATGGTTAAAAAATCAAAAACTTTGGAATATCGGAAAACCTTCTACAGAAAAATAAAGCTCGTATTAAGATAAAAATAAAAGTCAAATACCAATTTTTCCAAAAGTGCACCGCACCGTTGCGGAGAAAATCCATTTCAATTACTGAAAAAAACCCGCTTTTTCTTAATTTTGCCCTTATTTTTTTCAGCAACGATACACTTTTGGAAAAAATGGTATTTGACTTTTATTTTTATCTTAATAGGAGCTATATTTTTCCTGTAGAAGCTTTTCCGATATTCCTAAGTTTTTGTTTTTTTAACCACCATTTTTGTATTTTTTAAGTAGCCTGTAATACTTAGTCTTAATTTAACATTGTCAAAACTAGTTTTTTTCCAAGCACCAACTTTTATCAAGAATAAAATTTTCTCTGAAATCAATAATAAAAGTTTTCTATGGCAATGGCGCTTAGATCGTTTTTCTCCTGTACCCTTCGTATATATATTTTATGAATTATTAATTTTCGATTATTTTTTGGCACTTTAAATTTTGTAACCTATTATGATACGTTTTAGTCCATTTTGGTGCTTTTAGTTAGCTTGGGTTAGTTCAATCAGCTTTCGTTTACTTTTAATTTATTTTAGTCATTTGAACCCGGTTCCGATGCATTATAACCAATTTTAATATTTTTGGTCAGTTTTGGTTAGCCGCCAAAACTGGGTCGTTCAATCAACTATCGATTACTTTCGGTTCCGATGCGTTATTACCAATTTTAGTGTTTAGGATAGGCGCCAAAATTGAATTGATCTGGGTTAGTTTTAACTTACTTAATATTATTTTTAAGCTATTCCGATACGTTTTAGCCCGTTTCTGGTACTTTTAGTTACATTTGGTTTGTTTTGGTTAGTCTTTCAATCAAATTTTGGTTACTTTCAATTTATTTTAGTTATTGAATTAATTCAAGTTAGTCGTCAAAATTCGCTTAATTTTGGTTAGTTTCAACTTATTTTAATATTTTTAATCTGTTACGATACGTTTTAGCCCTTTTTGATGCTATTGGTTAGTTTTGGTTAGTCGTTCAATCGACTTTCGGTTAGTTTCAGTTAGTTTTAATATAGTTTAGTAATTTAAATCGGTTCGGATACGTTATAACCAATTTAAATGTTTTTAATTAATTTAGGTTAGTCGCCAAAATTCGGTTAATTTGGGTTAGTTTCAACTTACTTTAATAATTTTAATCTGTTACGATATGTTTTAGCTCCTTTGGTGCTTTTGGTTACTTTTGGTTAGTCGTTCAATCGACTTTCGGTTAATTTCAGTTAGTTTTAATTTAATTAAATCATATGAACCGGTTCCGATACATTATAACCAATTTTAAAGTTTTTGACTACTTTCGGTTAGTCGCCAAAATTCGGCTAATTTGGGTTAGTTTTAACTTACTTTCGTTCAATCAACTTTCGGTTACTTTCAATTAGTTCCAATTTATTTTAGTCATTTGAATCGGTTCCTATACATTATAAGCAAATTTAATATTTTTGGTTAGTCGCTTAAATTCCTTTCGTTTTGGTTAGTTTTAACTTACTTTAATTTTTGTAACCTATTACGATAGGTACGTTTTAACCTGTTTTGGAGCTTATGGTTACTTTTGGCTAGCTTTGGTTAGTCGTTCAATTAACTTTCGGTTGGTTTCAGTTAGTTCCAATTTATTTTAGTCATTGGAACCGATTCCGATACCTTATGATCAAATTTAAGTTTAAATAAACAAACTAACTAGCTGCTTAATTATGCCGTTCTTTTCCCATTTTAACACATAAACATTAACTTATTTATATAACATACAAACAAAACAACATATACGCATAACGTCTATTTACCCAAACAACGAATCTTTTTCTATTTTAATTCCTATGAAAATTTATTGCACTCCGGCCCAGGTAAGCGCGTATGATTGGCATCGAGTTCAAACTGCGTGGTGTCCTCGCTGCACTGAGCTTCACGGAGAAAATTTGATTCCGTACCCCACTAAACGAGCCGAGTGTCGCGGCTATAGTTTTCTTTAGGCTATGGTAATAGCTTGGGTAATAGTAATGTCAAATTTGGTAGTGCGTTTTCTCCTCGGTTTTCTCCATCCAAAGAACCTTGCAATCTTCAAATATTTATGATAAAACATGAAAGATTTATACAGGTTTCAAATTATTACTTTTTTATGTTAGATTTGGTATATTACTCGGTATATTATTGGGGTCTAATATTTATTTATTAAAAGTCTCCAGTTTCCTTTTTTCCTTTTACCCAAAATATTATGATTATGTTTAGAACAATAATTATTATTAAGAAAGAAGTGTATTTGAAATGCTGCAATGAAAAATTTTTGAATCATCAATTTTTAGGCGATTTTTACAATTTTCAAAATGAGCCAAAGGCTGTTTTGATTTAGATAGTTTAACAACAGCTCACAAAGAAAAGACTTTTTATTGTAAATATCTAAAAATGTGTCTTCGAACTCATTAATCAGTTTCTTAAATATAATAGAGGCTGTTGAAACTACGTTCACGAGGATATAAGAGCCCCAGGACTTAAGGAGTTAATGAAATTGTAATAATCTTCTACAACACAAGGTTCATTTAAAGTTAAATTTTCTTTACAAAATTCACAACTTATTTTTTTAAAACAATATGACAGCGATATCTACTTAAATAAGTGATTAACTGGCATTTCAGATCCTCTGCTGTGTCTTGTGAATGTGACAAATTATTAAGAAAACCCGAGAGAAAACCTTTCAGAGCCTCTATAATAAAAGGATTAAATATTTTGAGAGCCAATTTAACATTTTGCTTTTTTATAAATGATGGAAAAGGGGCCTTTAAACTACGGGAATATCCATGTTTTAATATTTGGTCTCGTTTTAGTTCATGAAGTTTTTTGACCACTGAGGGCATATAGCAAACATTGCATTACAGCCTTTATGAGGCATAATTACACTAAATATTACTTACTCCAAAATTAGCTAACAGGAACAAATTTTATAAACTTGCTGACAACATTGAACAAGCACAAAATAAACTCTTATTACACGAACGCAACAGGTCAACTCCAGACATTTTGGAAAGCTAAAAACATGAACTTTAGATATTTTTGGCGAGTTTCCACCGCACAGCATTGTTCACATAAATTTACACACACGAAAGGGTAAAGAAATTAACAGAAAAACAATCAAAATCGAACAGAACAATAATTAAGAAGCCGGTCGAAAGTACGCCATTACGCCAACTGACAGAAGGCACTGAGGCAGTGTTGCCAGATTTAGAGTTAGTTTCATACATTATTTGGGATGTAAACTATTAACGTATATTTAGTTGGACTTTAATTTTTACAGCATTTGTTGAATGACATTTGAAATTATGTTTTTAAATTGAACTAAATATTTATACAAAATAATTAGGTTATTGGTTAGCAACGTTTATTTTCTTAAAGGTTTTAATTCCGTTATTGCTTTACTTTTCGGTTTTTATTTATTTACTTTTCGGAATTTAAATATTTATTTATATTTAATATAACTATACTATAATATACCCAAGCAAACTTTTACATTAAGTATCTAATATATTGTTAATTGTAATCTTGGAATCCAAGACGAATATTTTACGTTTCTTTGAAAAATAATTTGTGGCAAATAGCAAGTAGCTCAAATTGTGATAAAGCGCACAATCTGGCAGCACCGGATACATGACGTCGAGATGGGAATTGACATTCCAGTCGCCCAGCGTGGCAATCAACGTTAAATACGGAAGTAGGCGCGATAAAATAAACAATACTTTTACTGGGCACCTCTTGGCTCCTCTTAATGCTTTTCTTATGGCAAAAAAGTATGGACCACTTTTCATGACGTCACTGCTAATTTCAATATCAGCTAGTCGGCCTAGTTGTAGGAGGTATTGGTAGGTACTTATAAAGTTTTTATCTTTGCTCATAGTCCCGGTGCTAACAAAGCGTTTACCCGGTGTATTTGGGATTACACATCAACCATTATCAATTTTAAAAAGTTCAACATCAAAGAGTTAGATAATACTTAAAAATAACATGGAAAGTCAAAAGTTATAAAATGCTTACGTATTTGGCGGACATCCCAAGGAACTGCCCAAATCACTTTAGAAAATCGCTTTAAAAACAAACAGACAATATCTACTGTTCATTTATTTTCTCTTATTTCCCAGACCAGATTAACAGTGAGTCAACAATCTAATATTAAGTACCATTATAAATCTAAATGAGTTAAAGTAAGCCCACCAATAATCCAAAGTGCACCCAAATGTTGTATAAGATTTAAAATGAATAGGTACTGCCATGTGATGTAATATTGAAAATGTGCTAACGTAAATGTTTCCAACGAATAGTTGTCACTCTTCAGCAGAGTAGTGTTTTAAGCCTGTAAGTTATGTAGGTAGAAATCTGCCCAAAGTCGAAGGACAGCGAATTTAGCAGGAACAGAATACCTTCCTTCATAGGTAAAAATGTTTACAAATAAATTATGTTAGATTGAGTGAATCTGGGTACGTGGCGCGTAGCACCAACACTCGAGCTAGAAAAAGTTATGCTTTGAAAAATAGAAGAAGAACCTTTGACTAGTAGTTAAAAATTGAAAGATTATGACACTGCAGCTTCAAGTAAGCTCAGCAGCTGTTTAAAAGGTTATGAACATGAGTTAACTATATTATGTATAACAACGGATTAAAGCGCCCTAGGACTATGAGTCGTGCTGAAACTTTAGTAGGTGGTGCTCCAAATGGTAAATAATAAAATTACCGAGGATGCGAGTTGTTTACGAGATCATTATTAACATTCATTACAGCCATATTTGGGCGAATTAAAATCCCCAGTCTATGAGAAAATAGCGTTTTGGGTGAACGTATACGTATACATGGACAGGAATAAGGTTTACCAGCGTGGTAACTGAACAGAGTAGTTTCTGGTGGATTTACTTATTGCATATTGGAGCGTCAATTCATTTTAGCAATGTCGCTCCTCAATATCTCAACACAAATAATATTTTTTGTCATACGCTCCCAAAAATAGCTATTTTACGGACTCATTTGAGTCCGTAAAATGCTTCTTTTTAGGCCTAGTCCCTAAAAGTCGTCATGGCAACTTTTACGGACTATCCCAAAATTCCTGAATATGTCTAAGTATCAAATTTCGAATGACATGACAAAATTGTCAAATAGTTGCTACAATGTCAAATTCTAAGCTAACTTTGTCGTACATTATGATTTAAAAAAATATGGTAAATTAGCAAATTTAGGCGTTCTGATGAATTGCAAAAAGCGTATAAATAAAAATTAAATTTTGGGAGCGTATGACAAAAAATAGTGTTTGCCACACGTACCTAAATGAAGTTTTTCAGGACTCATCTACTATTCCGGACTCGGCTAACGCCTCGTCCAGAAACAGCAATGATTCGTCCTGAAAAACTCCATTTTAGGTACTTGTAACAAAAATAACTATTATGACAGCTAATCTGAAACTAATCAGGGCTAATGCAATTGAGATTGGAAAACTCATATAAAAATGTATGGGTTTAATGTCGATGACAGCTAATCTGAAACTAACCAAGGCTAATGCAGTCGAGATTGTAAAGCTATCACACTGTAAAAAAAATAAAATAGTGGTGTTAACCTCGTAGATAACAGCTAACTAATCTTTCTAATCTGAGATAACGAAACTAACCAGGGCTAATGCAAACGTGGTTGCAAAACTTAACTATCTGCTTGGCTGCACTTTAACGATTAAATATATTATAAAGGATTGTGAATTATTTAGAATGGATCGTAAGGCCAACCGACCAGCTGTAGATTTCAAGCAATAATTAAGCTAGGTGCCCTTAATTATTAATTAGAAATAGATGAAACACCTACGTGATATCCAAGTTTAATAATAATTTATGTTTGTATTAGACAGTAGGTAATTCCAAGGCTCTTTAATATTAAAACTGGAAATGCACCATAATTTAAAATGTGCAAATTATAACTTGTACGATAGAATCGCCTCCTCTTAAAAGAATGCAATTCGACGAGTGTTGCTAGGCCGATGAAATGCGTGATATTGAAGAGAAAGCGTTGTTCTATGAGGAAGATAGAAAAACAGATTGTTGGGAAATATGTGGTAGAAACTACAGACGGTATTAAGACGCGCCCGCCCGTTGATGATAGAAGAAGGCTTGCCACTGCGCATCCAAATGTCACCGGCCAAGCTACAAGTAGTATCGGATTTTTCTCCGTTGACTTAATTCGGCTTCACTTGTATTGAAATACAATGCAAATACAAATAATAGACAATTTGCCCAATGACCAGCAATAAGCGTCACGGTTGTCGAAAGGAGAATGTTTGTCCGCAGTGTATCGATAATATGACCATGACAATAGGTATACTACGTCAGATTAAACGGCCAGGTGTTCAGTACCTAAGTAGCCCGGTTAAAAGAAATTATACTGTATATAGCCTTGTGTAGCCAGTATTACTGACAGAACTTGATACTGTCAGTATTTCATCACTATTATCAGTTTTTAGTTTTCTCTATTTTTATCGCTATAAAACACTGTCTTTCTCTAGCTAGAAAAGAAATATCCAATAAAAGAAGACGTGCATTGCCAGTATATTGGACTGCACATGTTTAAACGCAAGAAGCAAAAAAGACGTTGGATGAAACAGCAGAGCGCGAGGCTTAGGGTGAAAATTGCACTAATTTTAATTGGTTGGATTCTATCAAAGACACGGATCCAGAGGATTATCGAAACTATGTCCGAATGAGCAGTGATGTGTACAATGAGCTTCTTAACGTTTTAGCCCAAAACAGACAAATACCTACATACGGCTCGCGGTAACGCTGCATTTTTTCTCTACTGGAAGAGCATTTGAAGATCTGAAGTTTTCGACTATATCACTCCTACAACAATAAAATTATCATGGCGACTTGCTATGCAATAATTGAAGAGTTGACAGACTTCATCAAAATAAGTATATTTATGAAATTTTATTGTAAAGTTGCTTTTTTTGGTTCGGTACATACATTACAAGTTATTAATACAAAACATAGCAGAACTTATAGGACCTGTAGGCGATTGTAGTTTATCTACTTCTTGAAATTCCTGTTTATTTTTATTAAATGTAAATATTGTTGAGTTTGATTGACATGAGACATTGTGTACTTGATCCATTGGCCCGGGCGGAGAATACATGAGCGTTGAAGTGTATCTATAATTGTAACTAGCAGACGATGCAGCTGATCAGTTTCAGTAGAAACTGATGGTGGAATTGAAAATACGTCACTCATAACTGTGGTTGGTCTGGAAACTGATTCTGATTCTGCTTCCAAAATAAGGTCGTTAGTGGCTTTCTCTGTCAATATCCTTTGTTGTATGTCCAGCTTCTCCAGCTTCCTTGTTTAAACTTTTACAATGGCGTATTTGACATTAATTTTAATAAATATTTTAGAAATAAGTTTTTTTGTTGCTAAAGTAGAATAATGTTATTACTCTCAAACCCTCCTTTTAGGTAGGTAATCATCTGGTATTCGAGCTGGTATTGATTGGCGCCGTTCTGTATTATAATGCGTGAATTTTGTATAATACTACCTAGTTTCACTCTTGTAATCAATGCGGCACTGCTCTGTCATTCTCGTGATCGTGAAGGCAAAAATTCCATAATTTTATTGTATTTTTCCATAAATGTTAGTCCAGATTAATACTACCCGCAAGATAAAGTTGTTGCACCTTCTTTGCGTAAAATATACTGTGCGATACCGAGTTTCATACTATCTCGTGAGGTTAATTTGCGTAATTTTAGATGATATATTACTTAGCCTTCCAAACGGACAGTGGCGGATTTACCCTAAGGCCCGGTAGGCCCGGGCCTAGGGCGGCCAGATCTAGGGGCGGCCCCAATCGTGTCAAAAATAGTATATTACGTACCTAGGCCAGTAAAGTAAAAAATGTCTCAGATCACATGTAATTGTCGGCCGAAGCAAAGCTGAGGTCAACAAACATGTGATCTGTGGCATTCTTATTTACTGGCCAAGGTGTGTATACTATATAAAAGTTGGCAATAAAGTAATTTCATTATGTAATGCAAACGTGTGATAGACGAGACTAAGGACAAACACAATCAAAGGATCAGGAATAAACTTTTGCAATGCCCCAGTGGCTCCAGGAATTTCTGGTCGGTAGCAAAGGCAGTAAGTAACAACTTTACAAAAACGTCTCTCCCACCTTCGACAGACGAACGTGGCATCACGGCGACTACAGCCAAGGAAAAAGCAAACATGCTCGCCAAAATGTTTTCATCGCACTCTACCTTAGACGTCCCCCAAGGCAAGACTCTCCCCACCATATCGACCATCAACACTACCATGGCAGAAGTCAAGTTTCATCACCGTGATATTCGCTAAATCCTTAAAGAACTAGATACGCAAAAGGCATCAGGACCGGACGGAATACCTGCCATCATGCTAAAGAACTGCGCCAACGAACTAACACTCGTTTTTCCAGGCTTTGTTTCTCTGTCTTACGGAAAAGGGATTTACCCATCCTCTTGGAAAGTCACTCGAGTGCAACCTGTTCCAAAAAAAGGCAAGGAAACCACGCCCTCAAACTATCGCCCAATTGCCTTGCTTCCAATAATCTCCAAAGTCATGGAACGTGTAGTCAATCAGCAACTACTCAAGTACCTCGAGAACAACAGAATAATCAGCGATAATCAATACGGCTTTGGCAAAGAGAGATCGACAGGAGATATATTGGCCTATGTCACTCATATATGGAGAAGGGCAATTCGCACATCTTCGCACACACACCGCTCGTCGAGCGCCATAGGATCTCCCTTTAGTGTGTGTGCCATTGCCATAAAAAAACAAAAAAAAAGTCTATATGGTGGATGCTGAGAAAGGGGCGGCTGATAGCTTGGGGCCTAGGGCGGCCGAGACTGCAAATCCGCCACTGCAAACGGATCGATTTATGATTGAAACAACTAAATAAAATAGTTGCATACCAGGTCTGCTAAATAAATTAATAAATCCCATATAAAAATTACTTAACTTTATTAGATTTTTTTAATCAAATATCTAGTATGCACGAACTCGGGGCTAGCCGCTAGATGCCAATCGATCAAATAATCGGCTACTGACGCAGATGCCAACACCTGTATCGGTAGCCGAGATTCTTGACGATTCGGCCTGGCACTTTCGTTGCTTGTTGCTTGATTCAATTAAAATAGTCCTAACATTTTCCGTTCTTGGGAAATTTACGGTGTTCTTAAAAATGTAAAAATTTTACCAAAATGGCGTCTAGGAGACCTTTTGAGTTATACAATTTGTAGAGTAGTTCCAGCTGGAGGTATCGGCCATTCCGAGCGCAAAAAATCTAATCAAAGGCTCTGATGGTGCTTCTTGCAAAGATATTATACGCAGAGTTGTATTTATATGGATTTTATAAAAAGAGTAATTTGAAATGATTCGGGATAAATTGCGGGATTACCCTAACTGAATGTAAATCTCATGACGCCTTGCGTAATATACTAGATTGCGTCTTTGCGTACAAGAAACTGAATAAAGGGATGATTATACTGGAATCGCCACGCATCATAATGTACCGGTAAGAATATCAGGAATATCGTCGGGCAAAAGAGGGCTAGTGATTTTGAAAAAATCTGGTTTGATACACACGGTGTTTTTAAGTATGTTAAATATGATAGCAGCAGTGCTGCATGCATATTGCATATCTAGCCCAGGATCAATACATTTTTTTTTCCTCGAGAAAGGAAATAATTTTTAACAAGTTACATTTTTTTATAGGTAGTTCATACCATCCTTATAAAACCACATAAAGGATGATTTTCATATATAGGACTGTGCACCGACTGTGCGCCTACCATGCCGCGGGCGTCGCGGATCTTCTACATTTTCACAATAGGACTGGACGACCGCAACACGGTCGTAGCACAGTCCTTTATGTGTAAATGTAAATAAGAGCTTCAGTGCGTTTTATATGGACCATACAATTTTTTGATTTAAAGTGAAGACGACAGGGTAGGTGCACGGTAGGCGCACAGTCAGTGCACAGTCCTATATATGAAAATCAGCCTTCAAAGTCCCAAAGTCCCCTCCATCTTGGTTTTTAGTTTTTTTGTAAATATCTCGTTAACCGTGATTTTTTTTTTTTGGGTAACGTGTAACATACTTTTTTGTAGAGAATTAAAAACACGCGTTTTGTTTTTTTATATGTTACGATAGGATAAATAATAAAAAAGTTAAGGCAGTAAAACTTTGGTCGCAAATTTTAATTTCAAGAATAGTTTACTAAGAAAAGGTGTAAAACAATACCCCCTACAACTCTACAATACAACGATTAAGACTCGGATTTAGATTTCAGGAAAGTGTATGTAAGTCCAGATTCAATCGTCTTAAAGGGATATTTACTGAAGGCAGGATTTGTAGTTCAGCAAGCCCAAAGATATGCTGATGTTGACATAGTTCTAACAGCAGTTAACCAGAGTCAATTTTATAATACTGTTGCAGTTATTTCTGAAGATACTGATGTTGCTGTTTTATTGTTACATTATACCAAAACATCCAACAACAGACCTGGAAAAGGGGCCAAGGCAGATATAGTGACAAATTAGTACACTACAGCAACCGTTAGGCCATAATCAGGCTGACACTACCTCTTTTCTTTTTAAGAAGTCAAAGAAGCAGTTATTGTCTGTATTAAAAGAAGACGATTTGCTCTGCCATAATTAAGGCTTGCTTATTTCAAAATCAAGATGCACCAAAAGAAGAATTATTGCAAATTGATTTTCACTGTATTTTAAAATGGTATAGGGCCTTAAAGGCAAAAATCTGAGAAATTAAACTTTGCCACTAAAGTTTATCCGCTGTAACTTTTTTTCTATTTATGGTATCGTAACAAATAAAAAATTCAGATGTGTGTATTTTAATTATCTGCAAAAAAGTATCTTACATATTTCCCAAAAAAATGCACCGTTAACGAATTATTTACTAAAAACTGGCGGCTAAGATTGTTCAGGGTTCCCGGAATGGGATACTGTGGCACTTTTAGTATGTTGGTGAGGAGGGTATGACTTACTTATAAAAAAAATTGTGGCTTGTGTTGGTGAAGCTAATAAAAGCGTGTTAAAAAGAAGGAAGATGTATTAAATTCATGGAATATAATAATATGGAAATCTTCAAAAAGGCTACAAAAATGATTTATTGAAAGGTATATGAAAAGAAAAGGACTTTGCAGTCGATAGATTAAGCGAAGTCTGCATGTTCATACTATTTAGCGGCTTCCCTGACAAAGGAAATGCCTCAGGAAATTCCGACTTAGTGTTCTTTTTTAGTTTCGTAATGCCACATGATGCGGGCATCAAAATGCATATAAACAGAAAACAGTATTGTACTTTCAAACCGAGTCTAAAAAAACCAATCCAAGAGAGTCAAATCCCATCATGTTGGTTGTCAATATCTGCTTAATGATGATTGGCCCAGGAAACTCCAACCCATGGTTGTCTCTGTGGCAAGTTGCAAATGTTCAATTTTCGTTTTTGTTATGTGGTTTTGTTTTTATTGCATTGGTTTTCTTTTTTTTAATATTAGAACTAATGTTAATTTTTTTGCCTGCAATTTGTTTCATTTTGACTGACAGACCTGATGGAATATAAAAGAAGTTTTTGATAAGTCTATTTTGGTTTTGTCCTAAATTTCTCGTAAATTTGGTTACTCAAATTCGGAGTTAAAATTTTGGTTAGTACAAATAAATTTTTATAACTCCCTTTTTAACCATTATTTGGCGATTTAAATTAAATCTTAAATATGTGTTTCTCTGTAGGTAGGTCTTCTTCAAAAATTGAATTAGTAGATTTTAGTTAATGTTATATGCTGTGAGAAAAAATATATTAATAATCATTAAATTCTATATTAAAAATACAAAATACGTCATGTGGCCTAATGGCCCAGAGGGATTCAAATAATATTAATTAAAAATCAGATTGTCAATAGATATTGTACGAATATTATAGGAGCTTTAAATTGAGGTTATCATCTGCTTAATTAATAAGAGGTCATTAAATCATTAAAATATGTCGTGTTATTTATTTCTCTTATATTCATAGGCTTCTTATTGATTACACACATTTTAGTATGCTCATGTTTAAGATGGACGGAAGGCGATTATAATCGATTTTCGATTTAATAACAAATCTAGTTTTCCGATTAAACGGCTCGTTTGTTCAGTTAATCGATTAATGCATCGATCATTGCCTAATGATTAACTTATTTTTTGTATTTTGAGAATCTATTTTATTTTTGTACAGCATCAGGAATGTCCACGGTAAATCATTCTTGTTATTTTATTTCTGCTTAACCAAACTATTTGGTTGTTGTTCAATAATGTCAAAAATATGAAGAGAACGTACCCTATTTTTATTTTGAAATAAAGTGTTAAAAACACAAAATAATTTTAGAAGGCACATCCATTATTACCTAAATGTGGCTATACGTGAAATGCAAGTGGTAGGAATATATATTTTTATTAGAATATACTGTTACGTTTTTCACGTGGGTTCTGAACGAAAGCACATTTTTTACTATTTTGCAATAATACTCTCTTTATTCTTTATCACTCTATACAAGTAAACACACTACTCTTATAACTTTACAACTAACAATTCAATTCAACACTCAATGAATAACTACTCAACACGCGTTCTACCCGCTATTTATATACACTCTAATATTATTATCTATCATGAATACTCGGGAAGACGCGAGGCCCTATATTATTCTCGACCAGGGCATCGAGAGAATTCCACAGTTCCTGAATCTTCGCGGCCGACGATGACTCGTACGTAGACGTGACAAGGCTAGTTCTATAGGGTAGTGCAAAAATATTCGGATGGTTGCTAGCCGTGACAATACAATAGAATTTTTTTTCAGATTACTTTGAACTATATATTATAAATACTTAAACAAACATAAATTAAAACTACTGTGGAAGAAATACTTCCACTAGTTCTCATCACGCCTTCCTAAAATATCAATAATATTTGCATTTTTGACTAGTTAGATTATGGTGTAAGTTGTAAGTATACTTAAAAAATCATAAGAAATTACCATAATAAAAAATATCAAACAGGTTCTCTCTGTACAGACGGTTCTCGACGTGACTTTTAATAAAATAGTAATTAATACATGAAAGCCAAGGTACCAGCAAAAAGATATGTAAGACCTAGAAAATCAGTTAAAAGAAGCTAAACAGGACCTAAGACGTTTTACTCCCTTATCCTTGCCAAGAACATAATCAGTACTGTGCGCATAATGCGGCATAATACTGTTACGTTTTTCCCGTGGGTTCTAACGAAATCACAGCTTTCCATTCAATTAAACACACCAGACTACTCTTATAACTATTAGATCTTTACAATCCAGAACTCAACACGCGCTATACCTGGCTATTTATATACAATCTATCGCGAGTACTCCGGACGAAGCTCTCTATATTATTCTCGATCAGGCATCGGGAAAATTCCACAGTTCCTGAATCTTTGCGACCGGCGATGACTCATACGAAGACGCGACAAGGCTAGCTCTATAGGGTAGCACAAAAACATTCGAATGGTTGCTAGCCATGACAATACGATCCTTTACAGTTTAGAGTACTGTTAACTTCACGCACGCCCTCCGCTCGCTTCTCTCTTCTGGGCGCAACCAAAAAAAACTAACTGAAACTAACCTAAATTTACAAAAAGAAACAAACATAACTTAAAAAAAAATCTCGAAAAAAATAAAGAAAACAAGTCTTGTCCCCGACGGGAATTAAACGCGGGACGTTCACATTCCAAACGTTTAATCTGACCACAAAACTAACTAGACATGTTGGAAAAAACTGACTGAACCGTAGATAAACTGAAAGTGACATTAATCCACCAATCATGAAGCGGCTAATCTAGCATAGTGCTGTATAACTGTATAGGATCTTAAAATGCTACTGATGCATCAGAACTAGAAAATATTCTACTTCCGGGCAAACAAGCATATATAGAAAATCAAGGCACTGAAATATTCTATCGAATCGACTTAGATAAAAAAAAGATTTGAAAAACTGCGATACACACACTAACCCAAACTTTGAGGATCTTATGCTTAAAAGTAAAATGTTTGCCTTGCATAAAGTGCAAGCGCAGTGAAAATATCCGTGCTAACCCAAACTAACATGAGGAGCCAAGAAGCAAAAATTACAGTGAAAGTACTAATAGTGCACTACTAAAATTTTGAAATAATCCATTTTTGGCAATCAAATCGGGCATTTGCAGTCAAATAAGAAAGTTAAAAGGTAGTTATTTAAAAAGATAATATCATATAGAAACATCCATTGTGCTATAAAACAAAAGTAAGGTAAATTTAATCCTAACAAAATTGTATGTTTGTGTAATTTATCTGTACCCTATTCAAAAGTAATCGGCTGTTTTTTTCCTAATTTTATTTCTTGACTATATTAGTCGTATAATTTGGCGTATTCTCCATATTTTTCAACCGAATCCTTCAACCACCTATATCGTACCGTTACCGACGCGTCGGTATTAAATAATAATATAGGTTAAGTAGACTAACAATAAAACTACTGTTTTTAGTTTATGCATATGTAAAATTGTTAGTTTTGCAATGATAAGAAAAATAGCTCCTATATTATAGTACATTAAACAATGAACGGTTTCATGATAAGCGTTATAATATAACAAATGCAAATTCATTTAATCGAATCATTATTTGAATAAGGAAAAAGGCGTCCAAGGTTTTGGTTATAAACATACAGACATTTTCCAATGCAGAGTGTTGTATTTTAAAGCTTCTTTGTATTATTACTACTATACCTCCTCGTATGCTTCATAAAAAGAAATGGTGTGCAATTTATTTAAATTTAAGTTAAATATAAAAACAAATCATTTTACAGTTTCTTCAAAAAAGAAGCGTTAATTTTCTAAAATCTGCCAGGCATCTTGCTGGCATTTTATTACATATCGAAATGATACCCATTTCCAATGACGTCATACTGGGGGCCAAAAATTTATTTTCCCTAATATTTATTACTAGTGTGTAATCAAAATCAACAATGACATATTTAGTGTACGGCGATGGGCATGATAAAAAGAAATACTTTAAATATATTGTCACGGCTAGCAACCGTCCGAATGTTTTTGTACTACCCTATAGAACTAGCCTTGTCACGTCTACGTACGAGTCATCGCCGGCCGCGAAGATTCAGGAACTGTGGTGGAATTCTCCCGATGCATGCAGCCCTGTTCGAGAATAATATGGAGATACCTCGCTTCCCGGAGTATTGGCGATAGATTTTAGACTGTATATAAATAGCGGAAAGAACGCGAGTTTGAGTTAATTAATTATATTATTGAGGGTTGAATTGTAATTGGAAGTAATTATAACAGTAGTTTAGTACGTTTAATTGTATATAGGATAAAGAATAAAGAGATCATTAGCTTAAAATAGTAAAAGCTGAAATACGTTACAATATTAAGGAGTCTTAAACTGCATGAATAATCTATTAATCCGCAATCTTCTAAATCATTTTCATTTTATTTGATGATAGTTATGTGCGGACAAGGCCGAATGGATCCACAGAGAACAAAAGTGTCATTCACCTAGTGAAATAAATTATATATTTTCTGTTCAAATAGTTAGGAAAAAAATTAAGACAAGAAAGCTCTCATTTTCATTTTTTTCCTGGATGTAAGTATCCGAAAGTGGGTAGGCGGGAGTTTCTAAGTTTGTCAATGGCATTAAAGTAAGCATTCTTCTCCTTACTTCCATTTAAAATCTGCTGTATCTCTACAGTGATGTGTTTCATTCTGATGGCACAAAGGAACATAAACAGGAAGATACGGAATATTTATTAAAAGTCAATAAAAGCATTAGTTGCCTAAATAGCTTAATAATATTAATTTTGTATATCACACTGGGGATCAAAACAACTCAAATATCTAAAATATTAAGGTAACAAATAATCTGATTAAGCATAAATTCGCAACATCATCTTCCGGTAAAAAATCTAAGAAAACTTATATTCTGGTATTAATATAAAGTTAAAATAAACATTCCTTTTGAAAATGAATGCTGCTTTTATTCCTATGATTACAATTTGCGAATTCCTTCAGTTGTTATCAGTTAGCAATTGTATATAAAATAGATTTTAATATAAAATCATTTAAAAAAATTAATGCCCGTTCTACTCATAAATGGGGCAGTAAGTCGAAGTACCAAGTGCAATTTTATATTATATCCAAGCGATAACTTCGATAAATTGTTTAAACTAGGTCAATGTCAGAGTCGGTCAGTCATTAATAGGTCACATATTATTTGGCTTTTTGAAAAGCTGTTGAACATAACGAAAACGTTCCAATAAGCACACAGACTATAATAATCATAATCGGGTAAAATATATCTTAGAAATTGTCTCATATTCTGATAATACTGAAATAATCACATTACTTTAAAATTAGACATCGGTATTATTCCTGTGACTGCCATTTGCTAATATTCCTAAACTAATATCTTAAATTATTAAAAACAAGTTATAAGACGAGGAATCTTCAAAATTACGCAACATGTCTGATAAATCCAAATGAATACTACTCGATAGTTCAAACTAGGTCAATGTCATTATGCCATTTATAGGCCATATTTTTATTTGGTTAATTTGAAAAGCTATCGAAAAACGAGAGAAAAACGTTCCAATAGCCAATAAAATATTATATGCGAAAGGTTGACAATTTTAGTACTACAATATGTCCACCGAATATTAACTTTTAGACTATGCTATATCGGTCAAGTTGTCATGCAAAAGTAAACATGTTATTTATAGTGGCGCCTGGTAAGCCTGGAATAGTAGTAAGCCCCGAAGCTTTGTCTCGTACCGTTAGATTTTTGTAAACTTTTTTCCTCGCTTTTTTCTCTCAAATTTCGCCTCCTTAATCAATTTTAGTTCCAAAATTATTTCTTAAAATTGAAAAAAAGTGAGCGAGTCTCCTAGTACTCGAGACAGTGTAAACATATCCTATATCGACATCATCGACAAGAAAATCTAATGCCACCTGACGCCTAAATATAGGTAACCACTTATTTGAAATTGGTTGCCTATTCTGGCTTTAGAAAGAACACGTTTTACACTAACAGTTACATATCCGTCACAGATACCGCCTGACGTGCGTTGTTTAATGCTTACATATTTTGTAACGTTTGCATTAGAATGTCTAATATTACACTTCACGCATAGCCCTCCGCTCGCTTTGCTTGCTACAGGGGCGCAAAGAACAAAACTAGCCCAAGGCATCCCAAAATAAAGAAAAAATACTTTTTACAAATATAACCTCAAGAAAATAAAAAAAAACACCATCGGGAATGGACCCGGGCCGCCGAACCAGAGATCTAGCATCTCAACTACTGAACCACAAGAGCACTTGTAAGCAATTCATTGCATCGTAAAGACATAGGTAAAATAGGAACGCAATCTAACGAAAACACCCGTTGCATGCCTTCCGACAAGTCGGGAATGTATTTTGCAAGCTGTCTTTATCCGCTAGTCGTTTTCCAAGGGAGCGCTGAAGTAAACTGCGCATGGTTATGATGTCACATCCGGGTTTCACACTTCCGTGCATTTTCCCGAGATTTACCCTCATACCGCCGCGTAATCAGTTTACACATAAAAAAAGGGAAAGTACCATATTTCTAGCTATTAGCATACAAGTCTAAACATTGGCATCTAGTGATTAGCATTCGAACTTAGCGTTTACCTTTGTTTGTTGAGGGTTCTCTTAGTTTTTTTTTCCTATTATTTATTTGGTTCTTTGTTCGATTTTCTTCTAGTTTAGCTTTGCTTTCTTCTTTTTTTCTTTGATTGTCCAGTTTTATTTTTTTCATCAAATATCTTCCATCCACTAGATGTTACGACGTAAAGCACTTTCCCACTTTGGCAATTTCCTTTTCTCTCAGGCATTTTTGGCTATAGAAGGAACTGATTTAGGTCTAAGGTTTTCAAAAGTGAACTGGTTGATCATTTAGATGTAAGTACTTGGCTGGATACCTATTATAATGGAGTCAGTTGGTTGGTTTCTCCGTAAAGTTAAGTTGCTTGGTTCGTCAGGTAATGGGCTGCATCAGGTAGATTTTTCAATAAATATGTCTGTTACTTCAAACTGCACTAATGAACTGTTAGCATCAGATTTTAAATTTAGAAGGTCACCTGGCGTACATTTTCGATACGTACTGTTACGTTTTTCCACATCTATAGCACTGATTAATAGCATTTCGGTTACATGGCCTAACTTCTAGTGGCTCCCGGAATCTCTCCGTGGTCTGAAGAACTTCGGTTAATTTCTCCAAAATACCGCCCATCTCAGTTAGTTCACAACTGTTCGCCAGCTTTTCTTCCTGGATAGATACGGCCCTGATTGTTGGCTTAGAGATGTTACAGGCCGCCTCGATTTCTAGTGCTCTACTCAAAACTTCACGGCTGCTATAAAATTTGGCTAGACGTAGCATCTTCTGAGTTTCTGGATCTCTGATACCATCCACGAAATATTGGGCAGCAAGTTCCGGGCAGATCCACGAAGCGCTACCACTAGTGACGTAGCCATTTCTTCGTGATTCCAACCGTTGACAACAGCAGTGGCTTCTAATTGTCTTCTGTACATTGTTCAGGATGATTGACCGTCATACGTTGGAGGTCTGATATGCTGTCCTGTGGCGAATACCCTCTCGATGGGTCCTTGATTTTTTATTGTATCTTCCTACTTCCAACTTCTTTTTGTAGATTTCAACTTCTTTATGTACATTCCCAACTTCTTTTTGTACAGTTCCAAGTTCCTTTTGTATATTGTTTACTTCTTTTTCCAATTTCTCCTTTTACCCATCCAATATTTTCTGCAAATTTCCTTGCTCGCCTACAATTACATCCAGCATCCATTTCTGAATCTGGTCCTGTTCTGCTTGCCTTTTATCTTGTTGGTCTTGTAAAATTTTCTGAAGCCGGTCCTGTTCTGCTTGCCTTTTATCTTCTTGGTCTTATAAAATTTTCTGAAGCCGGTCCTGTTCTATTTGCTTCTTACGGTCCTCCTCTTCCCGATCCGCTCGCCTCTCAGCATTTAAATTATCCATAAAATCCATCCATTTTATTTATTTGGTCCATTTATGCCGTTTGTTGGCTTATATTGACCATAGAATGTTATAAAATGTTCTCAGAGTCCACCAGTCACAACGGTCTTGTTGACGTACTTGTAACCTCTTCTCTCCTCGAAGAATACCTCAACGTCCAGTCCCTTCACAATCCAACTTCTGACACCAAATGTTACGTTTTTCTCGTGGGTTCTGAACGAAATTACATCTTTTACTATTTCAAACTAATACTCTCTTTATTCTCTACCACTGTATACAATTAAACACACTATACTACTCTTATAACTTTGCAGCTGATAGCTCTTTACAATTCAACACTCAATAATTAACTAACTACAATTCGCCGCTATCCGCTATTTATATACGATCTAAAGTCTATCGCGAATACCTGGGAAGAAGCGAGGCCACTCTATATGATTCTCGACCAGTGCACCGAGATAATTCTAGCTTTCCTGAATCTTCGACAGAGAATTCGCGGCCGGCGCGGCGATTACTCATACATAGATGAAGCAAGGCGGCTAGTTCTATTATAGGGTAGCACAAAACATTCGTATGGCTGCTAGCCGTAAAACTACGTAGAAGTGTATTGAAATTGTCATATTTTTGCTTGATTTACCCTGTTGTAGATCATTTGAAATTATAGGCCTGCATATTATATTCAAGAATTCCTCGAGGTTTATTTAGTCTTCTTCTTTGTCCTCTTCGGTTATGTGTGTGATCAATTACTTTTCAGACCTATTCCGCTTTCCCATGCACTTGGAGTAATCGATGGCGTTTAAATGAAAATTAGGCGTTGAAAAGGTTTCTTATCGTCTTTATGGAGATAAAGCTTCTTGTAGAATAGGAGCAAAATGCATCTTCGTAATTTAAGCAAGCTGGTTACTACCTTTTTCCATGCAGTTTTCAGCGATTTAAAGCTGGAAATGTCTGCAGGTTGTAAGTAAAATCCTTGTAGCGTTCGGGTATAAGCATATCAGGATAATTTGAAGGCCACAGCAAAGCTCACTGAGTTGATAAGTTTGATGTGTTTTATGTCCATCTACAAAGGGGATGATCGGGCTAAACTCCTTCCTTTTGTAGATAGAGATGCAAAATATTCGAAATATATTTATAAAAAAAATTCGGCTTTCATCCAGCTATCAGGGACATATGTCAGATGTCCCTATGCTACAATCCTTTGGAACACTATCGATAATATTTTATGGCAACCTTTTATAGGGATTCATAATCATAGGTGGGGTGATGCATCCAGATGCCGAAAGGGTGAACATGACGGTGATATTCGTTTTTGACGAACCTTGTTCAATTTGATAAACATTCTTTGAACCGTTTGACTCAACAACTGTGTCTTCTTTGGGGCATAGAGCAAAACTGCTCTCATCTCTCTCTGTATTGTATTCTCTAGTGGGATCTTCTGAGATGCTGAACAAATTATTTTCCTTCGAGTAGGTTTCAATGTATTTAAACTAATATTTCATATCGTTTTAAGATACATTTCCACTGGGGTTTGTAACAGCTTCCGGAATTCGACTTGTTAAATTAGGATGCCTTTGATAATAGTATATTATGATATAAGTGTATAAGAGGGCCTTTAAAGCACGCGCTACATATTTCAAAACACGACGCGCAGCGGAGTGTTTAGTAAGTCGCAAGGGCTTTAAAGGCATCTTATGCACGTATATCATACGCTATTTTTTATTACGAATGCATCATAATCTCAAAAATGTTTTAAATATTATAAAGGATATATTGACGAATATATTAATCTGTCACATTTGACATGATCAAATGTTTCTATAGCAACCTTTAAAAAAGTAGGCGCATCATAAACATCATTTTATGCACGCTGCAGCATGCGATAATCGTTGATTATGATGCATGCGAAATAAAAAAGCATTTATAGCAATTATCTCCATGTAAATCATTTCATAATGGGGTTTCCCCAAGGGTTTCCCTGGGGTGTTTGTCCAGAAAATATTTAACCGACCTACAGCCGAATATCTTCTTTCTTCTTAGAGAATCCTTTTCTATGGCTTTCGAATATCCAGGACACTAGCAGATCCTCTTCTTCTCTGGATAAGTAAGTTTGTGAACCATACTGTTTTTTTTGTCGCTCAGATGAAACTGCAGAGTATAGCGAGGAATTTTATACTTTATAGTTGTCTCCGTTGTTGGCATACCATTTTTGATATCCCTGAGAGCATTTTGAAGAGATTATTCACTGTATTTTTGATATATTTTAGACATGATTTTATGGTCTAAAAAAAGAAAGCTATTAACTGATCTTGCCTTTGAACCACCAACTGAGTTATTGGCACTTAGTGCCAAGTATTGAATTTCGCCGGTTTTTTATGCCAGTCATTAGCATCTTAAAAACAAGGCCTGAATTTTAAAAATCATGATAATCTCTATAAATTTCACACCCTAAAGACGTGCACTTAACAAGTACATCAACGCCTATGCATAAAAATTATAATTTGCTAAACAAAAACTAGTAAAATATGTGAACAATTTCTTATGAGAATCACAAGAATCTTACCTTAAGCAGAAAGGTGCACCATCTTCTTCCGTAGCTGCAATATACGTACTAATTTTGACAGGCTTACGAATGGAGTTTCCGCGTTTACCACGTTGATGTTTCCAAATATATAAACTAAATTAGGGATAATGCAATATGACCTTAATAAATTGAATAAATTTCCAATAACTTTCGGAGTGCCAACAAATAGGTTGTTTACCCTACTTTTTTATGGCAGTGGCACACACACTAAAGGGAGATCCTATGGCGCTCGACGAGCGGTGTGTGTGCGAAGATGTGGATTGACACGGTTCTTGAACAGTTGTAGGTTGTAATTAGGGGGAAACGGATGTCCTGGAAGTGAGTTCCACAGTGATGCAGTGCGCCAGACAAACGAGTTCTTGTAAAGCGATACTTACTTAATAGTGAAAATCGTTTATTGTAGCTGTGTGCCATACATTTAGTGTTATCTAAATATGTCTCATTAAAAAAAGTTTTTAGTTTAAGAACGATGTCAAAACCCTTTTTGTTTTATTTCCTCTCCTATTAGCGACGCCAATAGACTTCATGCGCCTTACAGATATTTTCACGGCAGATGTTCCCAGGATTTGGCCCGCATCATCCCGCCCCCTGCAACGTCTGTCAGACAGTCGCGACAGACGGCAAGAGCACACCATTGATTTGTATAGGAGTGGATAAGCAATAGCCGCCTGTCGCACTATTCAAAAGTGGCAACCTATGGGCGAAAAAACAGGTTTCTGCGCATGACAAAATCGACGTAAAATGGAAAAACGTAAACAAAGAAGATACCGTTTTGTCATGCGCGCTAAAACACTTGCCGTCTCAGCAGGCGTCGGTCAGGATCGAACTTGGCTTTTGTCTTTGACGTGTTTTCGTTTTGACGGCGCGGGGTTTTTTTATTTATTTATTTATTTATTTATTTATTTAGTACAAGTAAGTTTAAATTACAGAGTCAAATACTCCAAATAGTACTTACAATTAACAATCGTTCTTAAGTTTTCTAAAATCGACCTATGTTAAAACTTTGAACATAATTCTTAAACGTATTTAGGCTATATCTAAAAATGTCAATGTTGGTAAATATTTCGTTATAATTCTTTGTTAGATTGTTACAAAAACCTTGTTTACCGTAGTTGGTTCGATGTTGCCCATTATGAAATAAGCATTGCAACCGTGTTCTCCTTTGAGGCACTCTAATGAACACTTGAGTTAATAATTCGAGTTTTTACTTTTTTTTACTTTCTTTGGACCTAGTGTCTGTAGTTGCTTAATTAGTTTTAGTTTAGTGGTTCACGTTTGTGGTTTGTACGTAACCTATTTTGATTTTGGTTTACATTGAACAATACGCAGATAAATATTCAGCGATGCTACCAAAATAGAATCCTGAAAGTGTATGGTTGTGTTTTGTAGTAGTAGAGGCAAAAAACCCGGGATTTCCTATTTCAAGTAAGTCTATTTATTATAAGTATTACTTATTTATACCTTATTGTTTGTTTCACTACGCTAACTGGGGCCTATTTTACAATCGGCAAGACTCCTCTACCGAATATTTGGTGAAATAATCACTTTCGAAGTCCGGGCCTGCCTATTTACCTTCACGGTGCAACAGCTAGCTCCTACTAATTTTCTAATGCGCAAGTCCAAATAGAAATATCTTTGTTTACATTTCGCGGTCGTAAATTTGCCATGTTTGGTCTATTTATTGCTTATCCACTCCTATACAAATCAATGGAGCACACCCGTTCGTTGTACAACTGGAAACACCGAGAACGTCGCTTTACAAAGAATCCTTTGTATGGCACACTGCATTACTGTAGAACTCACTCCAAAGACGTCTGTTTCCTAATAATTATAACCTACAACTATTCAAGAACCGTGTCAGGCAACATCTTCGCGCACACACCGCTCTTCGAGTGTCATAGGATCTCTCTTTAGTGTGTGTATCACACATAAAAAAACCCTTTCGCCAATACAGGGTATAGAAATACTTTTTCAATAAGAATTAAAGTTTTAGCATGACACTTTGTCATGAAAGAATACATTTTTGTTACAAATAATAACCTCCTCACGTATTCTATTCACATTATTCACTTCGGAGATAACTGCTTTTGCTAAATCAGTGACTAGAGAGGGTATAGTAGTGGAAATAGTCTTCATTCACTACACAATTTGAAAAGATAAATAAAATTTAATTTCATATTTTATTTGTTTTCTTTCCAACACACTTAAATAAGATTATTAGATTATATAGAGTGATGCTTTATCATTTCCTGAATATTATAAATAATTATTTAGCGTTCTAAACTTGATTAAGTAAACGAAAGAAAGTGGCATTGATTTTATTGATTTTTATCTGAGTAACAGGAAATTGCTTTTATTGATATTTTTTCTATTCAGTTTAAACAAGTTTGGGACGTTTCAGGTCTCTCTGGCCTGCAATAAAAATTGTTGCCTTGGTATAAACTTGGATGCAACTTATTGATCCGAAGGTTTCGATGTTAAATCTAACCTTTGCCATAAAAATATTCATCAAATTTTATTTACAACAAAGAAAAAAACTCGAAAAAAACAGTAAATCTTTTTCAAGGATTTTTTCAAAGATGTAGTCCTGTGTCATAAGATTAAGAGCGCTTTCACACGAGGATACCGAATGCGAGATTCGCGTATCCGAGATACAGGTTAAACATACATTCAAATGGACCTATTCACACGGTACGAGCGACGCATACAGTATTGCGATTCCGAATTTCTGCATCCCGGCAACTCAGCGTCCGCCGGACGCTGAATGCGTATGCCGCACACCAAATTACCATTACGATATATAGACCTATTCAGACATGGATACTTTTGCATCGGAGAAGATATCATAGACGCAGGATATTTTTCAGTATAAATTCAATCGTCATAGGTATTATTTACTACGCGCTATAGTGATGAACCTATGCACGGCACTGCGACTATTTTAGTACTGATTGAAGAAATACGTGAATTCGATACAGCAGTCCAAGTTTTCGACCGCGATTCTGTATCTCGCATACAGAATCCTCGTGTGAAAGAGCTCTAAATTCCAAACGTTCGCACTTTTTTAATAAAAAAGGAATCTGTTTGTTGCTGTCCTCCACCACTGATTCTCTACAAATTAAATATATAAGGTAGCTAACTTTCTACAGTAGGTATGTTATTTAGTAGATTATTTCACATGATATAAATTAAAAAGAAGGTATTTCGACATTGTTATCCCTTGTAGGCTTCTGCAAAAATGTCGCGCTGAAAAAACGGCAACCTGTTTTCATTGACTTATATTGTTTCCCATTAGAGAACTAGATAATCTTGTTATATGTCTAAATCCAATCCAATCCAATAGTTTCTGATCTGCTTTAGCATCGCTGATTCCGTAGAATTTTTGTCCAGGTTCAGCAATAGCTTTCACATAATGCTGGCTAGATAGAAGTTTATGTAATAGGCTAAAATGTTTCGTTTTATCTGATAATGATGCTTGTGCAATATTATTTTTATCTGATATTACTACGGGATCGAGCTATATAGTAGCCTGTTATTGCCCAGATACTCCATTCACACAGCAGACCATTAAAGCGTAGAGGTACCGCTCAATGAGCTGACCGCTAACTTAGAAAGATTTATCAGATTTAACTTTTCAGTGGAACTTGATATGTTATGCAACTGAGGATAGGCAGGGTCTTGACGACCAAATTGAAAAAAGTAAGAGAATCATTTGAAGATTTGAAAAATTCACGTGATTTATTGTTCATAGTGCGTATTAGTGGCCTTTCTTTGCTACCAGATTGAGATAAATATTGTTCTGGTCCCTACTTGCTGGAACTTCTCTTCTACCTTGAACCTCTTTTATGATTAATTACAAATCAAAAGTCAACCTGCAGTTTACTTTTAAAAAGAACGTTATAAACTTTTTAAAATATGTACATGCTATTGATTGACTTAGGGTTTCTAAATATTTAATTGCGTGAATTAACGCTAACAAAAAAAACTTAAGTTTGCAAATGAGTAGGTACTTATTCAAAATTAAACAAAAAGTCCATTTCAAAAAATCTTAATTTTTGCTTATGGTGGGCTGATGGGAATAATTTAACATTTTGTATAGAACATGATTTATAATTTTTTTCTGGCTATAGGCAGTAAATAGACAAAAAATTTGACGGCAAGTGATACGGTATTTTAAAGTAATGTGAAAACATACATCAGCACTTAAATCAAACTTATGGTATATTAAAACCTCTTTTTACGCCGCGACGCGACGGCGACGGCTTAAAATATTTTACAAGAAACGTGCTGTTTTTATTGATATTTCGTTAGCGGTCCTAATTACCGATCAAATTCTCCGAGCCCAGTAAACAACGAACTGAGGGACAGTAAGTTACGTAAGAAAAAAGAAACGAAATTTCCAGGGCGTCTGACCTCAAAAGTCTGCAAAAAGAAATACACTAAGACCCAACGCGTGTGGTAATAACGGTATTTCAAACAAATTCCGACCAAATAATGAGACAGCACGGGGACGAATTCTCCTTCGTTCTCTGGAAACTTTTTCGAAAATTCACGCGCGTCACATGTCCTCTGTCTACATTTTTTTGTGTGTTACTCAAGAATTTTCTTATTTATTTTTATTTAAAATATTAATTTGTGTTTCAATAAAGAAATTTGGCAACGTTGCTAACAAAATTTTAAGTTGTAAATTCTTCGTTCACATGTATGCCATGTTCAATGTCAACAAAAATTATATAGCCGCTTTTCTGGCTGTCCCCATAATGTTTTAAAGCCTTTGAACATTATAGCGATTTTATCTATCCTGTACTAAATAACAGAGTATCAAGTATCACACCTATTATGTACAAGAGACCTGCAGTTCTTCTTCACATATGCAAAAGGCATAGGCAAGGAAATCGTCATTATTCATAAGTTTATCCAAACAATCTACAAACACAATAGGAGCCCGGAAAAACCTGAAGGAATAGTCACCTCTCTGGATACAAAATACTAAATACACGTTGAACAAGATCAGACCAAATATTAAGCTATGCTACAAATTTATCATTAAATTCCAAGGCCCTCAATTTAGCGACCAGAAACCTACAATTAACTCTGTCAAACGCCTTCGCGAAATCAGTTTAAGCATTGTCCATGCCTGAAGTTTCCTTACAACATCCAACAGGTGACAAATTGTCATATCCGAGCAGCCTGCCAAGGTTCCAAACTTATTTCGAATTATTAATTGAGATACAACCAGTGAGTATGATAGATGACTGAAGGCAAACGATCCTGTAGTATTTATCATTAGTTACTGCGCAATCCAGATTTGAATATGGGAGCAATGAATAACCTTTTTCTTACGAGCGTTCGGAAACGAATACTTTTCCGCACTGGTTTGCTTGCTATTATGTTATTTGTAAATGTAATAATGTGCTTTGAACAAATTTTCATGGAATCAAAACAATGCAAACGATAATACAAATAAGCGTCATGTCCGTTTGGCATCTATTCAGTTTGGAGGGTTTAAAATTGAATTGGAAGAAGATAATATTCCAGCAGAAACCATTGAGCCAGCAATCACCGCCAATCTTCAACTAGTCCCTGAGTGAAAAGTCGCGGTTACGCTATGAAAAGGAGTTTGAAAACCTTAACAAATGGTGTGTTCAAAAGAAGGTGAACAGTTTAAAAGAACAGGTATTTTAGCATATTTTCTTCATTGATCAAAACCTATATTTGGGATTACCAAACCCTGAGTTGTACACTGGCCGTTGTTTCCCGAGATCGTCTGCTACAATGTTAGCAGATTCAGGTGCAAATATTACGAACATTAAAAGCATGACGGCTGGAAATCTACCGCGCTAGCCGACAGTTATTTGGAAGATTCGCTTGAAAATAAGAAAAAAATCGCATCAAAGCCTAGTTCTTCACCTACTCACAGAGGTTCAAGTCATATTAGCCCCAATTTGTTGCAACCAATTAAGCTGCAGTCCATTCAAAATTACTCCATACCAGAAAAACCAAATACTCGTCCCATAAATATTACTAATGCAGCGAACTGCACACTTATGTAAATATTAATTATAATTAAATTATTATTGTAGAAAATTTAGTTATTTTATGTGAAGGTATGTGCATATTGATACATTAAATGTTATGTGTGTAAGTTTTTCCAAATGCTCGTAGGAAAAACGTTGTACCTAGCAAGTGCGGAAAGTGATACCTATACTTTCCCGCACGCGATTGCAGTTTGCCGAATGACGCGAAGTGGAATTCGGATAGCAATCAGGTGCGGAGAAGAGACTCTCCGCTCCTTTAAGTAAATAACTATTCCCGAAGTTTGGAAATATTCCCAGTTTCAGAGAAATACTGAAAAGAAATAAAGGTCTACTGATTGTGTTGACATATGCTTGTAAAGTTCATGTTACTAAAATACGTCCCAAACAATTTGCGATGTAAATAATATGCGAAAACTATTTCAACTAAGTGGAGGTTTGGAACCTTCGGCAAAATGCACTAAAACGGAGTTTTATCCACAATACCGAAACAGAATTATTGCACTCGACGCGCGTTTCGCTAACCATGTTAACATCATCAGGAGATGATTAAAACTGTTTGAGCCATCTCCTGATGATGCTAACATGGTTAGCGAAACGGGCGTCGAGTGCAATAATAATTCTGTTTCGGCATTGTGGATAAAACTCCGTTTTAGAACTATTTTAACGTTAAGAAATATCGTTATGCAAACGTGTCGCTCAAAATCATGCATTACTCGTCTGTTATTGTAACTGTGAAGGCTTTAGAATGTATTTGCCAGCTTTTATGATACTTGATGAACATATTATATTTTGATTGCCGACATCGAATGCGATGGGAAAGGTAAATATTTGGAATATGAGAGATCTTGGTGTGTTCCATTGCTTGTTGTACGATGGTACATAAGCGGAGCCACTATAAAACTTTGGTTTTAACTTAAGGGTGCCTCTAAAGACTTTCCGAAACTAATCCAAATTGATATTTGAATAATATTCCATAATATCTAGCTGGGCATCCGCATACACAGAAAAAAAGAACTCGGTAAGCAAGTTGGCTGTCTCATGACCCGCACTGACCAATACTCCATCCAAGGGCATAACTGGCATTATAAGATCCTTTACACAAATAGTGCACTATATAAAAATCGGCCTTTCCTATTGGTCGATCCGTATGACCATCCGCTCGCTTCGCTCGCTACGGGAGCTCAAGAAAAGGAAACTAACCAGGTACTAACCCAAACTAACCCAAGACATACCTAAAATCAAGAAAAAACTGTTTAAAAACAATCTTAAAAAAAATAGTAACGGGGTTCGAACCTAGGCCGTCCAGGTGAGACCCAGCTGTATAAATCTCTACACCACGAGAGCTCTTGACAGCAATCGATTGCATCACGCAGACTTGCGTAATACGAGATGGATCGATCAATAGGAGAGGTCGATTTTTACATAGTGCACTATTTGTGTAAAGGATCTTTAAATACTCATAACTGCCGCATGCGCATTATAAGATCCTTTACACAAATAGAGCACTATATAAAAATTGGCCTATCTTACTGGTCGCTCCGCATGGCCCTCCGCTCGCTTCGCGCGCTACGGGGGCTCAAAAAAAGGACACTAGCCGGGTGCTAACCCAAACTAACCCAACACATACCCAAAATCAAGAAAAAAACTGTTTAGAAATGTAATCTTAAAAAAAAAATAAAAAAAGCAACGGAGTTTGAACCCAGGTCTTCCAGCGTCCAGGTGAGACCCAGCTATCTAAACCTCTACACCACTATAGCTCCTGACAGAAAATGATTGCATCACGAAGACATATTGTAGTACGAGATGGATCGACCAATAGGAAAGGTCGATTTTTACATAGTGCACTATTTGTGTAAGGGATCTTAAAATGCGCCGCATGCCGGGCAGCCAGGAGACTGCTTAAAGCTATTAATAATACTTATATCCAAAACAATGAAGTCTCTAGATTCTCAAGTTAGAAAAAGTAGCAGTCATTACTACATACTTTTTTACTATTTATGCACAATATCTTTCTGTTAATCTGAAAACTAGTCTTTCTCCTAATCACATTTATTTTGATCTGTTTTTCTAACGTGTGTTCGTCTGATAACATCCTCTCAGAGAAACAGCAACTGATTTTCCCGTAATCTTTCCATTACTTTCAGCTTGTTGACACTTTCTCCAGTAGTGTAATTTATTCTATAATCCACTGATAGAATAAGAAAACCTTACCCTCTAAGCTTTTGTGAATTGTGGTGTTGTTAGATAAATCTCAAAATTTTCGTTTAACCAGTTTTCTTTCGTATCTGCAATACCTCCCGCAACCGAAAATAATACATGGTATTTGTATTCACTTACGTTTTATATAAATATTTCTGTTTTCCAGACACATTATTTTTATTTTTATATAGTTCATTTGTATTCTTACTTCATTCGCATCGTTAATTTCGTTTATGACATTCGAAATCAGCATTAAGTCATCCTATTAGGCTGTCTTATAGTAGTAAATGAAGTCTCGTTAGTAAACATATTTTCATAATTGATGTCTGTAACGAAATATGATGCAGCTGATTACACCAATTAAATATTTTTAGTTTGACATTGGGAGTAGATAAAGGATTGATTAAGTACGAGTGCAGATGTTTTTTTGCTTGATGTTGTCTTACTAATTCAAGTAATTCACCGTAAACTTACCAGCTAAAACTGTATCCTGGTCGCAAAATTTAATTGCAACCATTCTTTATCATGATATTAGTTTTTTTATCTGCTTTTGGATATTTTTTCCTTTCCTCAAGCAGATTGCGTGTGCAGCCAAGTATTTGTTCGCTTCTAGTGTGCCAAATTGATATTTGTGTAATTAATATGGAAAGTTGTTTTTTTCTAGAGAGACTCTGAGCTTTGAGGTCCGAAGTGTAACAGAGGTACCAATCATACAAACACAAAAAATGACTTTCCGTTCGAGACACATACACTATTTACCTACATGCGGAATTTAGCCTAAAATTAATATAAAAAGCACCCATTCATTCATAGGTACATTTTTTCTTCAAACGTCAGTAAACCATGAGCGGCAGAAATAGTATATTATTTTATACGGAGGAAAAGTGATACTTTTCATGGCGCGCTCGAGAGGAAGCCATGAAAAGTAACTTTTCCTCCAAATAAAATATGCTGTTTTTTCTTCAAATGTCGACAAATTAATGCAAAAACATCTCTTTTTAATAGTAATAATTAATACTTATTAAAGATAAGTGGGGTCGCAAGGCGGCTTAGACCGGTGTCGGTGAATAGGCACAGGTTGTTGCTATAGTAATGTAACATTAAGCTGTCAGTGGACACTGTCAATAATAATTATTTTTTTAAAATTGCATCTCCGACTGCGTTTTAATTCCGTATTGATAAGCAGTTATTGAGTAAGTTTGATTAAATAATAACCAATTTGTTCCTAAATTAGTGATTTTTAGAAATGCAGTGCACAAATTGAGTGATAAATACCAATTTTAGTTTAATAATTCTTGAGTTGTTGACGCTTGTTTTATTGTTTGTTTGTTTCTATGTTGCTATGGTAACACTTTTACCTCCGCCGGCGGAAAAGTGAAAAGTAAAGCTCCGGCGGAGGAAAAATGAAACTTCACGGCCGCCTACACAGTCGAGTATTTACTGACGTTTGAAGAAAATAGTTATTTGTGTATTTAGAGCGCAAAGTAACGGATTGCCGCTTGAGAAAGAATCTTACTGCGCGACGCGTAGCGGAGCGCAGTAATCTTTCGAAAACGGCAATCTTACTTTGCGCTCGAAAAACACACAGAACTTTTTCTACAGCCTCATTTTTTAAAATTAAATGCACATTTTTCTCTATACTTATTCTGAAATTTGCAAATAACTGTCAGTTTTGACATATTATGTTCGGGATTCGGGCATATTTAGAACAGGATTGATAGCAACAAACTGTAACAAACGCACGACTGTCATTTATTTATCTTCTGTTTCCATGACCATTCAGCACACTAGACGGAAAAAGTGAAAATTTCCTTTTCCATGTTCGCGCTAGAGCGCAAAATATGGATCCACGGCATACGTCGATTTTGCGATTTCATTTCAATTTAGTATTTAGTTATTTTGCGCGCGGCTGTGGAAAAAAGTCTTTTTTCGCCGATTGATACCAGAATACTAATTTTGTGGGCAAATAACAGTCAACAAATTAGGCAAATAACAATAAGCAAATTGTTATTGTTTGAATACTTTACTGCCTATAAAGCATCTACGTAAATACTAAATGTCAAATTTTAATTACTACGGTAATTATTAACATATACATTTCCGTAGTAACCAACCGCCCAACTAACAACTGCGACAGGAAAAATGAAGAGGCTGTGATGTTAGTTTGGGTTAGTAATAATTGTAACAATTTGCAAAATATATTTAAACAATCGGCGAAAAAATTACTAGTATAGCTAACCAATGCAAACAATATGTTGAAATGCAAAACCCTTCATGACAAACCTAACAGCAGAAATCAGCAAATGTAAAGCAGCAATATCGAGCTGCTAAAAGGGCGCGCAATGACGTCGAGCACAGGATGCTATAGCTTTAGAAGAAGAATAGTTAAACATTTTTAAACAAAGAAAAGTAGAAGAAGATATAACCAAAGATTATATGACTTAGTTTGTCGTCTGTTAGTTGACTACCATTTTAAAAATATAAAACCCCAGGTAAAACCAGAAAGAAAGCTTCTTGTACAGGGTGGCTCGTTTTCGTGTCTATGTATGGGGAACTCGAAAACCGTAAGAGATACAGTGTCGGTCAAATTAAGGCCAAATTGCGCATTTACACTCAACCAAAAAGTGACGTAAATACAATTAAAAAGTTTATTGTCTCTATAAAAAAAATTCGTTAAAATCGGTCCAACGTATACATTCTCGTATAAATTCATTGTCGCAATGTACACTCTTTATAGGTTAATACATGTGTTGATTGACCAATGTTAGTTACATTGAATTTATGAATTTAGTTAATAATGTCATACATTGTGGTAATGTAAACGTTGAATGATTCAATGTAATTTTTAATAATATTAATGTACTACGTACATTGAAATAATGCAGTACGGATATTGAAATTATGTAAAGCTTACATTGGTTTTATAATTCATACATTATCTTAATGTATATTATACATTAAATCAATGTAGGCTTTGTATTGTGATAATGTACATCGTTAACTTGAACAATGTAAGAAATTCGTACTATTAATGTATCGTGTACATTGATGATATGAATATCATGCAATATTTTCTAACTTTTATTATAATATAAAATAAACTACGAAGATTTTGCTAGTAAATGCAGAGAATTAGAAAACAGGTACTTATACGTATGCAATGAAACAATTTATTGTCATTAAAAGTGTAGGTATATTTATCTTTTACCTTCAAAAGCTTTAAGTATATTTGATATATTTTTTATTGTTTTATTAATTGGACGTTCATAACATATTTAAACTATTATTAATAATTGAATTTGTGCGTAATACAAATTACTAAGAAAAGTTTATCCTATAAATCACTTTCTTTGTGAAATTATTAACAAATATTTAGACAAAATGTGAATTTTTGTGATTTAAATTTATAAAAAATATTTCAATAAAGTTCCAAAGCATTAGGGCCTTTTTCGGGAAATCTAAGTTAATATTATAAAATATTTTAATGCAAATATCTACAGCTCGCAAGAAATGATTTAAACTGAAGCGGATCGAAATATATATACAAATATTTCTTTTACAGATAGAACATCTTTACCTACAGTTGATGTAAAATATTGCATCGCCTGTTTTTGTTTACCTAAAAAGGTTTAGATGGTCCTCAACTTCTTGGGCAGATTTACCTATGCATACGAATGATTCCTGTGAATCTTGTTCGTTGGTACAAGTTATCCATGGAGAGATCATAGTATTGCCGGATCACGATCGCCTAAAATTATTTTTTTTATATTATTATTTTATTTAAATCTCCATGAAATACCGAATATTTTTATTATATAACTTTCACAAACACAAACTTTTTAGTGGCAGTATGTAGGTTGTTACCAATTGTATGTAAGACTTGACCTAATAATAGTAGATTATGTACCAAATCAGAAAATATATTTTTACTGTCGAAGGACTTTACGCCCGTATTTGACTCACAAGTTGTTGTATGGTGTTTTAGAGAAGAAACAACATCTGAAAATGAAATTAATGTTTGACAAAAAATTTCAAATCAAATATATTATTATGACATCAACTTATTATTACGTAGGTATATCTTTAGTAACACATGACTTGGTCAAAGTAATATAACTAATATATATAGTATATAAGTAAACAAAACAAAACAAAAATCATAATACCTTTTTAGGTATCAAAAAATAAAAGAACATAGGAACACCAAAAGAGTATTAGGTATACAATAACAAAAAACTTATTGTAGAGGTACACTACGTAGAAAAATAAACAGTATATAATAACTAAAAATAAATAATAAAAATTAAAAACAACATCAAAAACAATTTTGTTTTGACCTAATAAATAGGTATTCCCAAGTCGAAACTTAACTTCTCACTCTGGAATACACGTTGGAAAACACATAAAGTAGGAACAAGTTATACCAGTATAAATGGAACTCGAAAAAAAGTAAAGTGTCTCTAAGACAAATTTGAGTTAAACAATTTTTTAAAAAGATCTATGTAAAGTCTGTATTTTTACTCTGCCTGATCATCACAGTTTCATAGGGTGGGAGCCCAGCATTGTAATGGGTCCATAAATAATTTCAATTGGCTCTATTAGTTGCTTCGGCGAATCAAATTCTACATGACTGCAGCCGAAATTCTTGGATCTCCACCGGGCATCCATGTATTTTCACTCCCCGGATCTCCATGAGATCTCCATCCCGTACGACAGAAGATATCCACAGTGACTACCCCCTCGGTTTTAATAATGACTTTTCCCAGATTTGTCAGCTAAATAATATTCATTGACCTTTTGTGACTTCTGTAGCCTACAGCCTCGCTACAAAAGTGTCGTTTTTTATGATATTGGGATAATAAAAACCCTAAAAAGTTCAAAAGTACTTATATGTTTATCCCCTGCGTGCCATTTAAACGATTTGAAAATTAAATGATACCTAAACCTTACAGTAAAACGTCTTGATATACCTAATAGTTTTTTACTCCCACTAGTGCCGAGAGTAATCACTTTAGAAGTACGCAATAATCAACTGTCAGCTCTAAATGAGAACGGAAAGTAGGCGCTTTCCGCGCAGTCGCAGCTTTTATTGTTCCTTATTTCTAATTTTTTTGGGGAATATTTTTTTAACTACATTTATGCGCTTTAATTCTGTAAGTCTCTCAAATATTTTATCTAAGTGGGAGCAACGATTTCGTCATCTCTGGCAAGATAAGTATGAGAAAATTTCAATTTTATAAAATACAGCAACCGTTTTTCTCTGGAATGGCTCCATGCTTCTATGCTAGAATAAGTAAAAAATAATTTGAATTAGGTAAAAAATATATTGTTTTTCAAGTGTGTTATTACTTTCTAAATAAAAATTATTTTTTACAGCGAGCTCCGCTATGGTAAACTTACTTCATCGTGTCTTATTACTTTTTAAATAAAAATTAATTTTTGCAATGAGATCGCAAACTTACTTCACCCACCGCCTAACTTTGAAAATTCTAGACAAAAATCAAAGCTCCACATTTTATTCTAAAATTATTACTATTGAATTAAATCCCCGTAATGATTAAAAGAAGCTATACTTACTGTAGTATAACGTACCCGGGTCGATTCAAAATAGTTGAATCAGATAAGTAAAATTATGGTTTGCCTTTACTTTGCCAATGATCGTCAAATTAGATTAAAAAGAAATGGATTAAAAAGAGGACCAATACCTACGTTGTGTTATTTTTATATCTTGCACAATTTTACTCACTCATTATGCGCTTCAACGGAACACCATTAGGGAAACTTGAGGGAAAGGTGCGTCATGTAAATGAAACCACAGATTCCTAATACGCCTAATTTATTAAAGAAAAACGTGCCATACTCCGCCTGGAATTCACGAGGGAAAAGAGCATGGCAGAGAAAACCTCGATCCCAATTCCTAAACCGAGTTATGCTGTACAACCTTTATTAGTATAACAATTAATTAAATCACTGTCTCACGCACCGCCATTTGTCGTTCCACACTTGTGACAATACTACAATACATTCAAAACTGAAGAGTTTAGTATTAGTTAGCCAGACGTCGCCAGCAGGTACTGAGGTCCCATACGGGAGGCTACTCAGCTATAGTTGCAAATTGAGCTAATATCTCTAGTAAGACCTGCAGGCCGATTAATATATATATTTCCTTCGTTACCGCTTAGCGATTGATTACATTATTTGTGATTGAATAGTATTCGTTTACTGTTGCTAATTAGTTATAGTCATTTCGATATAATACATTTCAATTACGATATGTGGTTTCATTCTGTGTAATTCTGCACAGGCTACAGATCCTTTATCATTTCGGGTGCTTATAAGCAATTGGCATCAAGTCAAAAATTCAAGGTTACAAAATAATGTTAATTTAAATTTCACATAGGTTTCATACAAAAGCAAATCATTGAAAATATAGCATTTGTTAAAAGAACGACTTAGGGTGCTTTGCTCGCAAGCTCACGATTTATAGCTAGGATATTCGCTCAGTCAGGGGAGGAAAATGTTAGTGGATTCATCAAGTCCCTTACTTACATTACAATCACAGTCATACTAAAACTAAAATTCCAGCACGAAGAGACAGGAAACAATACACAGTGTTATTCACAGCATAAAACGATTTCATTAAATGTACACCATCAAATATGAATTATCAATGAGAATAAAAGAAATAATAATTGTGCAAATTATGTCAATAACAATATCAAAATATATCCACGTGTTATGCCATCAAATATTAATTATTATCAATGAAAATAGAAGAAATATTTATGCAAATTATGTTAATAACAGTATCAAAATATATACACATGTAATGCCATCAAATATTAATTATTATCAATGAAAATATAAGAAATATTTATGCAAATTATGTTAATAACAATATCAAAATATATCCATATGTTATGCAATCAAATATTAATTATCAATGAAAAGAGAAGAAATATTTATGCGAATTATGTTAATAACAATATCAAAATATATACACATGTTATGCCATCAAATATGAATTATCCATGAAAATAGAAGAAATATTTACGCAAATTATGTTAATAACAATATCAAAATATATACATATGTTATGCCATCAAATATGAAGTATCCATGAAAATAGAAGAAATATTTATGCACATTATGTTAATAACAATATCAAAATATATACACACGTTATACCATCGAATATGAATTATCAATAGGAGAAATGTTTATGTAAATTATGTTAATAACAATATCAAAACATATACACATGTTATGCCATCGAATATGAATTATCAATGCAAATAGGAGAAATATTTATGCAAATTATGTTAATAACAATATTAAAATATATACACACGTTATGCCATCAAATATGAATTATCAATGAGAATAAGTGAAATATTTGTGCAAATAAGGTGTATAACAATATCAAAATATATATACAGGTTAATACCATCAATTATGAATTATCAATGAGTATAAAATATATAATGGTACAAATTATTTTAATAACAATATTATAAGTTTCATTTTACCGACTTGTAATGACATAATATTGCAACACAGAAGCAAAACGATTCACCAAAATAAACCGTACACCCCGCTGGTTTCTGACTCTCTCTCTTTCGTTTTCCAGCAATACCTTTCGGATCTCCTCCAAAAAACCTGGCAAAAACTCGACTTCAATTTATGACTTGATTTATCCTTTACATGTATAAGGGGTGTCTCAAAATATACACATATATAGGGTGTCTCAAAATTAATGTATCAGGTCTAATGAAATAGTATTTTAAAGAAGTGGGTCATCTCATTACCTACTTCAATTTGACGCTGCAGTGTATTTTTGCTTTCAACCTCAAAAATCCGAATATAACTTAGTACAATAAGACTCAGTGCGTGTTGCAAATCATAACTGAGTGTCTTAGCCTATCGAATGAAAATACCTATAAAACAGCACGAGGACGGACATCATCGCGTATCGTGTATAACTAGGTCAGTCTTGATGCCAAAAATTTCGATACCTTTACCAATAAACAACTTCTCCCTTTCCCATTAATTTAAAGGCTAATTGCAGAATTGACCGAGGGGGTTGCTATTAACGTTAATGTAGTCAAAAGATAACTGCATTTTGGAGGAAGAAATTGATTTTTTTAAAGTGTGTTTTTGTGCCGTGGTGTTTTAGTGATGCGTTTTTATGCGTAAAATTTTCTACCTGAAGGAGTTCTTTGTGTGTAACGTCGTGATTTGTTTTTTCAAATGGCATCGCTGTGGAACATTATTATGTGGCGTGCTTGCAGAAAAATAAGGCGCTGGGAACACACTTTCGATACGGGACACGGTAGTCGCATTACGAGCTAGCGCGTGCCGCACTAGTGTGGTCTTCAGTTCTACATGTCTTTATGCCTCTCGATGGCACACGCTTATTTATTATTAAAAGCCGAAATGACAGAAATAGTTAAATACGCAATAAGAATCTCGAGAGAAAAATTGTCAAGATTTGAAAAGTTCAGATATGTTAATGATTTTTTAAGGTAACTAGAGGTAAAATGTGACGTATAGGGTGATTCATATTGATGGGGCTTGCATGCGTAATCCGATTATTCTTAAAATTCTAGACATGACCCTGTGCTGTTTTTTTCGGTTAAGAAATTTCAAGTTATTTTTTTTTTCGTTCTTACCTAGCAACTTTCCTTGTACAATATTACTTTTCCTCGCTAGGAAAAATGTGGAATTCTTAAGCAACTTCCTACAGTTGGCTTGAAATTGTCAGATATAATTACAGTCCGTTTTTTTTTCTAAATGGCATAATAAGTGTCAATACATTTTTCTTTTTATCAGATATAATAGCGAGCGTTCCAAAATGTAAGTAATGGTACACAGCAGATTCCTTACGTAAAAATATTGCAGTTTGGCCAACCCGCCTAAATCAAAAATCAATGTTTTTTTTTTT